>JAQQSV010008931.1:0-13645 GCA_028646515.1 Pseudochirops corinnae | reverse complement strand
CACCCCCATTTTGGCTTCCCTTTTTATCTTAGTTGCATTTAGTTTGTTCATGAAAAAGGTCTTAAATTTTAAGAACTCATAACTGTTTATTTTATTTTTATTATTTCCTCCATTCTTTGGTTAAGTGAAGTTATTTACTAAAATGGGAGCCTACATGTTCTCTAACTTCTAATGAGTCTCTTCTAGCTCTTAAGACTCTGATGATTATTCTGTGAAGAATCTGTCACTATTTGCTTCATAAGGACATCAGATTTTGTTAATTTAATTGATGTTAATTAAGTCATCAAGAGAGCATTCTAAAATGTATTTAATTAACTTAAGAGATTTTTTTTTTCAGCATGTTTTTAAGTACATATCAATTGGACACTTAGATGTAGCCTGTCTCTCTAATTCTGAAACCTTTCCTAGGGTTTGAACTCAGCAGTATCCTAGGTCTGCTTTTCTTTGGGATAAAGAAATGACTGAGGAATGTACCTGCAATTTATAGAAAGGCCTAGGAGTTTTGATTCCTTTTAAAAATAATTAAATAAACAAACTAAAACAAGTCGCAACTGTGTAACAACAATAAAAAACCCTTTTATAGGCTTTATTGAATCACAAATTTTTCAGAGTTGTAAGAGGTCTCTGTTGCCACATAGTGTCTACTACTGTCTACAACATACTCAACTGGGCATTGGACCTTTGAGGTCCTTTGGTGACCCAATATCTTTCAAACCTTCCCATTCCATTTTAGAAAACTCCAGTGGTTATTTTGAGCCAAAATTTTCCTCTGTTTTATGTAGTTTAGAACAAATTATTTAGTTGGATTGTTATTTTGTGTGTTATATAAGAAGAATGAATGAAATTTAGCTTCCTTAAAACATAGTAAAAAGTTATATTCTCACTTTTCATACCATATTACTCTAATCTACTAATGAAACTTTAGATTTGGCTAGTTGCCAAAGTCCCTCAGTGTGTATGTGGTGTTTAGACCCATTTTCATCTGAAATGCATGTTAGCCCAATAGCAGTCCAGGTTGCTTTCAGTTATTTGGTCTTGTGAACACTGTTAATTTGTACATTAATGTGAAGGACCACTAATCTTTGAACAGAAGTCATTTTTGATGGTAATTAAGCCCACATTAGATATCAAGGTAAAGTAGACACTGGGGAAAGAAGAGAAAAATATACATAATATATCTAAATAAGAGTCACACTACAAAGGGCTACAGATGGGGTGTCCAGAAAAAAAAAGAAAGAGGAATGGACCAAGAGCCACTTAAGAATCAAGATAAAATGAAGAGGATAGGAATAAACAATGGCCAAAAGGAGAAGAACAGGAAAAGAGAAAAAAAATGGAACTAGGATAAAGAAATGAGGGATGAGTAAAAAAGTATGAAATTAATAGCAAATATGAATCTGAGTGATTATTAATAACCATGCTATTCTTACATAAAACAGAACTTTCAAATCAAGTTTAAGAGATAGTAAGGAAATGATTTGTCTGTGAGGGAGTCTCAGGAGTAGAAGAAACAAAATCTTTCTTTTTTCATTCATTTAAACTCTGCCCTGAGGAAAATGCCTAGACTTATATGAAATCAAGCATTTATTACTGTGCCTTCTCTTTGATTTCGACTGTAAGAATTTCTTCTTCTGCATTAGAGGAAGGGGTCATGGTGATGATAAGCGATTCTTTAGTGTTTGCCTTGGGAAGGACTGCCTTCGGTATATGCTGGGGCACTTGTTCTGTAATAGGTTTCGATTTACATTTGAGCCTGTCCATTGGTTTTTCTATTTCATTTCTCAAGTTACTTTTGGCCTCGTCCAGTTGTTTTTCTGCTGCTTCATTTCTATGAACTTCTACTTCCTCAGTTTTTTTATCTTTTTCCTGGGGAAAAAAAAGTGTTGGTGTATAGAATTAGCTCTGAAATCATAATCAAAGGTTTTCAGTTACATTTGGCTAGTGGTTACCTTAATATTCAAGTTTATCACTTAGAAAAGAAATCTCTGAATTATTCTTCTCAGGGGAAGAGAATCTCTGCATGTAGTTTCTGCATGTCAAGTGGAATGTGGACATGAACTTCTGAGTTAGGGTGAAAGGCAGGTTTGGGCCTGTGCATTTCTACATTTGCCAAAAGATTCTCCACCTAACTCTATGCATGTGATTGTTTAGATAGCAGAAGCATTAGGTTCAAAGTACTTATGATATGAATATCTTTTTCTATATGTGCAAGCTGCTGAGGAAGAATGAAATAGAAATGGGTATCTCTCCCTGAGGAAGAATTCCCTTTTATCTGTCACAGATGTGCTTGTATTTTCTAGATCTAGTACGTGGATTTTTAACCTATGGGTGATGAAGCTTTTTTTTTTTAATTGATAATTGATAATTTTTGACATGATTTTTATTTTGTCATCCTAATACAGTTAGTAGGGTGGTACAGTAGAGTCAGGAAGACCACAGCCCAAATCCAACCTTAGAAACTTACTAGATGTGTAATCCTGGATGATTCACTTAGTGTGTCTCTGTCTGATCCAGTTTCCTCATGTGTAAAATGATGATTAGAATAGCACCTATCTCTCTTAGGGTTTTTGTGAGGATCAAATAGGATAATATTCATATAGCAGTTTGCAAACCTTAAAGCACTATATATAAATGCTAGTCATTATTTTGTTGTGCTTGTTAAAAAGGACTCTTTTGAGAAGGTGTCTGTGGGCTTCACCAGACTGCCAAAGGGGTCCATGACATAGAAAGATTGAACTCTGATTCTAGTTTCCTCTCTAGTAGTGACCTTACTTTTGATGGTAGGCAGGGTTAGACTGGTTGTTTTATCCCAAACCTGTCTGGGCCTTAGTGTCAGCATTTATAAAATGAGTGGGCTGGACTCACTGAGCTCCCAAGGTTCTTTTTTGTCAAAAATCTACAATCCTTTTTATTTCACCATAATTCTGGTGCCTCATTTAGGAATAATTTGTACTAGGTATAAATGCTCATGAGAGGTAGAAAGTGAATAAAAGGACAGATCTATGATTTCACTGGTGCAGAGAACTAGTGAATAAAAAAAAACAATTAAGAACTTAACGATGTTGCCATGTGATACGCTAACAACACTGGGGATGTGAATACCAAAGTAAGACAGCCCTTTCCCTTTAGGAGTCTCCATTTTAATAGGAGGAGACAACCCGTATGGTTAGAGATTAACATTTGCCTTGGAGTCAAGGAGATGTGAATGACTCTGACCCATACTAGCTATGGAATCCTGGCCAAGTGTCTTCTCAGTACCCTAAGCAACTCTTTAAGACTATAGGTTGAAAAAATAGATTCTGATCTGTGTTGGTGGAATTTTTTTTTTAACTGAGAGTTTTCTGCACCAGTGAAATCATCGATTTGTCCTTTCCTTCTTCTCTAAGTACACACACACACACACACACACACACACACACACACACACACACACATTCTCTCTGTCTCTGTCTCTGTCTCTCTCTCTCTGTGTCTCTCTTTCTCTCTCTCACACGTCCACACCCACACCCACACACACCCACATACAGTTTTTGGAAGAGGGGAATGTCAGTTTTTTATTTCATTAGTATAGGGAATTCCCAGCACAGAATGTCCCTCCCTCCCATGATTCATTAGTAACTCATCATTTTAGAGAGTTGCTTGGGGCATTGAGAGATTAAGTCATTTGCTCAGGGTCACAGTGTCTAAAGTTTGTCCTCTCTCTACTACTTAGTATATATACCATGCTGACGTGATATGCATATGTGACCATGTACCCATCCATAGGCATATATGTATATACATATAGACACATGTACATGTACATATATTTATATATACATACTCATATATATATATATATATATATGTGTATATCTATATCTGTCTTTGTGTCCAACTAGATCTCCATCAACTCCACCTCCAAATCCAACTCACTGTCTCCAGCTCTCTCCACACATATGTGTAACCTGGCCCGCTCCTACCTTTCCAGTCTTCTTACTCCTTACTCCCTCCTTTTGAGTACTTTTTGACCCAGTGCCACTGGCCTCCTGGCTGCTCCTGCCACAAGATACTCCATTTCCTGATCCTGTACACTCCTCTGAGCTAGAATTCTGTCTCATTATTTCTACCTCTTGGCTTCCCTTGCTTCCATCAGGTATCAGCTAAAATCTTACCTTCTATAGGAAACATCTTCCTGTCCCCCTTAATTCTAGTACCTTCCCTTGCCTGATTATCTCCAATTTATTTTGAATGTATCTTGTCTCCCTCCCTCATTAAATAGTGAGTTCCTTGACAACATGGACTTTTTTTGGGGTAAGGACTGGGGGAATCGGACTTTGCATAGTACTTGGTAGTCGGTGTTTAATAACTGCTTGTTGACATCACTTCTCAGTCTCAGTCTCCTCATCTGTAAAATGGAGATAATGCTAGCACTTTTCTTGCAAGGTTGTTGTGAGGCTCAAAAGATATGATGTATGTAACAAGCTTTTCAGACTCTAAAGTGCTACGTAAATGAACTTTCTCTCTTCTTCTCTCGCCCACCCAGGCCCCCTGGGAATTTTTTTTCCCACTCGTTCATTACATTACCTGAGCTGCTATTTCTTTCTTCAGTCTGAGTAGTCTTGCAAGACTTGTTTTCCCTGAACCACCTAGCAAGGCTTTAAGCATTTTGGGTGTCTCTTCTTTGGATGGGATGAGAAGGGCAAAACCTTTCTCTGGAGGTGGGGCCTCTGTGGGTTTAGCCTTCTGCTTTAGAAGTAATCTGCAAACAGACGATAGGAGACCATCATTAAGGAGCTTTGCTTAAAGTCTGGACAGAAATCATCCTGGGAACTGACCATTACTTTCCTATAAAATATTATCTACTTGTACAAATTTAAGTTATATAAAAACCTTAGAGAAAGCCCCAAGTAAGCTGACATGCTGTGTTCTATGGTCACTCTTCCTCCATTTGTAGTGACTGTACAAATACACACACACACACACCACACCACACCATTCACCTTGTCTTTAAAAAAAAAAAAATAGTACAGGATTCTAGCTGTTATACCTCAGCAGTTCAGGGTCTCATTATTTAATTCTAAAGGCCACACCTTCCTGAATTTTGGGGGCTTCCAAAGAATACTAATTCTGGGAGCATAAGTCATTTACATATGTCAATTGGATGAAACTGTTGTTGTCAGAACCCAGTTCTTCCCTCAAGAAGGCTGTTAATAGGAAAAGGTATCCTAGGAAATCCTATCTGATATTCCCTCCCTCTTTTAATGTGTCTACTTCTCAGTTTTTTCATAAATTAAAACCCTCTATGATTTTTCTTAAAGACATACTTGGCTTTCTGCATGAGGAGCTTTTCAGAGTCGGGGTAGCACACTAAGATTTCATTGAGTGTCTTTTTGTCAAGAATAAAGAGATTGGCAAATCCATGGGCCACCACATTAGCTGTCCGGCGGTTTCCTCCACCTTTTGCCAGAAGGCTGTAAGATAGAAAATGATCATTTTACCTTTTGCAATCTTGCTCTATTTTCTTCCTTTGAGAGCCTTCAGAAATCCTTGTAGTGTCCAAAATTTAGTAATGGTACCACATAAGAGATGCTTCCCCACCATCAAGTGAGCAGGTATGCTTCCTGAGGAAGTCAGGGATGTTATGGGGACAGAACTTATTTCAGCTGAAGTATATGTAGGGCTTTATGGCTGTAAAGCACTCTCAGCTACACATGATCTCATCTATTCCTCAGATGCTACCCTGTGAGGTAATAATAATAATTGTGACTCACATTTCTGTAGCTTTAAGACTCAAGTGTTTCCCTTGCAATGACAACCTTGTAAGGTAGATAGGGGGAGTGTCAATCTCTAATTTAGAGTTAAGTGAAAAGACTCAGGGAGATTTAGGTATTTACCTAGGATTCTACAACTAAGTAAGCAGCAGATACAGGATTGAAACTTAGTTCTTCTGATTCCAAATCTAGGAATCGTTCCGTTAGATCTCAGGGACCAGAGGTAGTCACAGTTCTCTATCAGTCCTTCCTTTCTGTCTATTGAAGACATGTTTCCCACCAATACTTTTATCTCGGAACTTATAATTGAAGAAACTGACCTTCCTTGAAAACCAAGACCAGCTCTGATGCCCTGTCTTGATCCTGAAACTCTGGGGTGCTTAACCTGGGTTCCATTCATACCATTTCCTGGCATCTTTGGACAGATTTAAGGGGGTCCATGAACTTGGGTGGAAAAAAATAAGCATCTTTATTTTCAACTTCTATCTGAAATGTAGCATTTTCTTCAGTTATAAATGTAGGAGAGAAATATTATCCTGAGAAGGATTTCATGGGTTTCCCCTAGCCTGCCAAAGGGGTCTGTGACATGAAAAGTTAAGGAAATTTAATCTAACTGAAAGCATTCTTTTTGTCTTCTAAATTCTCATTATTATACTACTTGTATGACAAATCATGTGGTGTTTTGCATTATATTATTTATATACATGTCACTTACCTCCTAACAAGAGTGATAAAAATTTCTTGAGGGCAAGAATCATTTCTTTGGTTCAGTAGAACCAAACCAGACCAATATAACCAAACCAGAAGACTGGAATTAAGACCCTGAGCAACCTCTATGACTCTGTTTCTTTCTCCATAGATGAGGGGTCGAGTGAAGTCTCAGCTAGCTCTAAATTTATCAATCAATAAATATTTTACTAAATGATTACTAAGTGCCTGGTACTTGGGCAACTAGGTGGCACAGTGGATAGAGTGCTGGGCTTCAAGTCAGGAATACTTATCTTCTTGAATTCAAATCCAGCCTCAGATACTTACTATAGATGTGTGACCCTGAGCAAGTCACTTAACTCTGCCAGTTTCCTCATCTGTAAAATGAGCTGGAGAAGGAAATGGCAAACCACTCTAGCATCTTTGCCAAGAAAACCCCAAATGGGATCATGAAAAGTTGGACAGGACTGAAAACAACCAAACTTTGCTAACATGCTAGAGATGTAAGGGTAACATGTGAAACAATTCCTGCCCTCAAGGAGCTCATTTTGTAATAGGGGAGGAGACATAGAGCTACAGAATGAAAACGCGGTAGTTTTGGCAAGCTAGTTTTGTAATAACAACTGGGGGAATCGAGAAGTTTTTTGAGTTTTGTGAGCTGATTTTTGAAGGACGCCAGGGATTCTAAAAGGGAGTGATGAGGATTCAATACATTCCAAGCATAGAGGACCACTCGTGTGAACGCATACAGATGAAAGGTGGACTGTTTTATTTGCAGAACAGCAAGGAGGCTGGTATGGTTGGATTGCAGAGTGCTTGGAGGGCAGGGATGTGTAAAAAGAATGGAAAGGGAAGAAGGAATCAGGTGGTAAGAGGTTTAAATGTTAAAACAGAGGGGTTTATATTTTATCCTAGAGGTAATGGGGAGCCACCAGAGTTCATTGAACGGCCCAATATTGGGGGGGGGGGAGAGTATAACAGGATCAGACCTGAACTTTGTCAGATGATGTAAGATAAATTGCAGTAAGGTGAGACTTACAAAGGGAGAACAAATAGGACGCTGTTGCAGAAGTCCAAATGAGAGGTAATGAGAACCTGAACTATTGGGATGACTCTGAGTGCAGAGGAGAGAGGAGGAGGGAGGTCATATTGTGGTGATAAAAATGACAAAATTTGAATGCTGATCTCTCTCTCTCTCTCTCACTCTCTCTCTCTCTCTCTCTCCGTCCCTCCCTCTGTCCCTCCCTCTTTCTCTCTTGTCAAGTGAGGAGTTTAAGGATGGTGATATCCTTTAAGTTACCTTAGGGCAGCTAGGTGGTGCCTGGAGTCAGAAAGACCTGAGTTCAAATCTTACTTCAGATACTTACTTGTTGTGTGATCCTGGGCAAGTCACTTAAGTTCTATTTGCTTCACTTTCCTCATCTGTGAAATGATGATAACAGTAACTCCTACCTTTCAGGGTTGTTGTGATGATCACCTGAGATAATAGTTGTAAAGAGCCTGGCCCCATATAAGTTGTCATTGCTGTTTGTGCTTTGTTTTGGAGAAGGACTGATGACATGTACCATCGGTGATGTCTTGACTCTTAGAATGAATTGGATTTAAGTGAGGCAGAGTTGTACAGAGTCATCAGGCATACTTTCTTTTCTTGGGTCATCAAAGTTCAATGGCAAGACCAAAGTCGTGACGGTTAATGACTGGGATGCAGTGGATGACCTTGGTGTTTTCTGTCTGACAAAGTTCTAAGTGCTCCATAGTGCCTACTTCAGCTGACTTCATGGCTGTTGGAACAAATCATTCTCATCCACTCATTTTTTGGAAATGGAAATCTTCATATGCTTGGGATAGACATCCGCCTAGCTCCACAACAAGTTTGAGGCCTGTTGGTTACCTTCAACCTGGTTTAGCCTGTCTGCAGAGATACTTTGCTGGGGTATGGCTACTGACTATGTGTAGCGCCAACATAATATTCATAGCACTGACAGTGACTATGAATATGCCAGCATAGTTCTGAATCACAAAATATAACAGACTCTCCATATAGAAGACAGGAGCAAAATATTTATTCAGATACCAGAAAGCCAAATCCCCAAACTAGAAAGCCAAATACCAACACCAGAAAACTGAGTATCATAGCAACAAAGAAGTTAATATACCATAACACAACAGTGAGCCATCCATCCTTTAGCCTTCCCACAAACAAACACTCACAATCCTGTCTCCTTGCCTGTATCCTCTCTCTCCCACTGTGCTAACTGCTCTGTCTCACAGCTTTCTCTGGGCTCTGCTCCACCTGTTCAGCAAGCTCCTTCCACCACAGATTCCATGTGATTACATTCGTCCTATTAAGGGGGTAGGGAAGGTCTTCAAATTCCCATTACCATTACACCATGCTACAGTTTTTTTGGAGCCATAGATCAGAGTTGGATGAAAGGTGGACTCCAATGATGGATGAACAGCCCTGAAAAGAACTTGGCAGACCCTCAAAAGTCCTACCAAAACACTTTATGCACTCTTACTATATAGTAAGATCTGTATAAATGTTAGCTTATTATTATTATTATTACCTTAAATTATGAAGACCTTTCTTTACCTTCCTCTTCACATAGTGAAGTACTTTGTACATAGTAGGTGTTCAACCAATATTTGATCAATTCTGAGTGAATAAAACTAAAAGGTCTGACATACCAATGAATGAGATAAAAAGGTACATTTTAAGAACGTAACAACCAAAACTAATAGGTTGTATGTTCCCTTGAGGCATTTAGGACTCCACTATGTCAGGATAGCAGGAAGATTTTGTCCTTCAGAGTCAATTAGTAGGAAATGGGGAGAGGAGAGAAATGTTAATAAAAAATACAGTAGCTAAGGGATGGAAAAGATAAAGAAAAATCCTTAGAAATAGTGATGTCTAGACTCTTATGACAATATCCTGGAATGACAGTTCGCATAAAACCAGAAGCAGATGACTTCTGCTTTCTATTGCAGTGATATGCTGAGGAATATTGATCATGCACATGCCCAGTTATTGTTGTCATTCCAGGATGTGAGAGAGAGTATTGCACAGAGAACAGAATGGTGATCTTAAGGTCAGGAAGACCTGAGTTCAAATTCTATCTCAGAGAATTTCTACCTTATTCTCTTATTCTTTATATGCTTCAGTTTCTTCATCTGTAAAAGGAAAGAATTGGACCCACTGATCTATAAGGTCCTTTCCATCTCCACATTGGTGTTCCTGTAAACTATGACAAAGAAAGTAATCCATAACCCCGCTGGTTAATACTGAACTTTATTGGTTTAAAGACCTCCCACAAATCTCACCCTTTTTCCTTTCTACCTAAGAACAACATCCAACTCCTCCCTCCTGAATCCACCTCTAAAGATAGTTTGGTGAAATCTAGGCTAGTTTAAGACTTGTTTCCAAAATGAAATATCTCCACTAATGCTTGGAAAAAGCCTCTTGAATCTTTAGTGGTTAAATCTATTAAAGCCTATTGCTTTTGTTTTTATATCCTCAGTATCTGTAGGGCATAGTGCCTGGTACATAAGCATTTAATAAATGCCTGTTGATTGATTTTCCCCTGTTGGTCTTTGCTATTCTTTCTGTTAAATATGTCTCTTGACCCAGAAAGCAGCGTAAAATTTCTAAACCCTACTTTTTTACATTCTGTAGGGAAAAGAAAAAAAACATATATGTCTGAAATTTTGTTCAAAGTAATACCCTTCCTTTGTTTTTGTAGAAGTGGAATGAGTGATAGAATTTGAACATTAATGGCTAACTGGACCCCACCACAGGATTACCCAGTTGAAAAGCTAGTCAGTTACTAAGCATTTGATTGTTGAAGATGGATAAAGGCAGGCCCAAAAGCTGCCCAGTTTTGATCTATGAGTGAGACTTGAGTGTTTATGCATGGCTGCCAGACTGTGAGAGTAGAACAGAAACAGAATATTTAAATGTCAGGTTATTTTGAGATTTCTCAAGCTTTAATTAAACTTGCCTATAGGTCACAGGTTGAGAGAACTTGATGAGCTTTTGAAGGGGAGTAATTGTCTGCCAGATGGATTTTACCCAAACTTTCTCAGCAATGTTTAAAATAGCTTCTTTTCTCTCTTGTCCAGAGTATTTTTCCAGCACTTTGGCAAAGAGAGGCTTTGCTCATGTAATCACACAGTTGAGCTTCAGTATGGCATGGTGGATAGAAAGCTAGTTTAGGAGTCAGGAAGATGCAGGACAAATTTTGGCAGTGTGATTCTGGGCAAGTTTCTTAACCTCTTAGGGACTAAGATAAAGTTTCAGAGAAGATGCTTATCTAAATTGGTAGAAGAAGTTCATTACTGGAAGCACCCTAGAGTGATCAAATCAGAAATCTGTTAAAAAAAAAATTCACCCAGTAAGAAATTCCTCAAATGTTCACAGCCCTGTAGTGAGATTCATTAATATTAGTCAAAGGGAAAAGACATGTAACAGTTCAGGGTTATGGCCAGCTGTTCCTAGGGAACATAAAATAGTGGGCAAAATAACGAATTGGTAATCTAGGGACGAAGCCAAGATTCACCACTGATTTTCTGAGCAACCTTGGATAGTTGTCTGAGACACCTTTATGGGCCGTTGTATAAAATCAGTCAGCAAGTATTTGTGGGATTTATTAACTGACTGTTTTCAACAAAAAGTTGTTTACCATCTGGTGATTTTTTTTTTTTTTTTGGTACAGCACCTCCTAAACCATTTTACTATGACATGAAAGCATTGAGATATGAGTCAGAGGAAGAATGACTGTCCACACAGAGAACTTGGTGTTTTCAATGCCCACTATGTGTTCAGTGAATCAGCAAGCAATTGTTAAATGCCCACTTGTGAGCCACATATTATGCAAGCTTATGGTAGTACAAGGACAAAAATGGAAATGGGCCCTGCCCTTGGGGAACAATACAAACATACACAAGAAATACAGAACAAATACTAAGCAATTAGGGAGGGCACTAAAAGTTTGGTGAATCAGAGAAGGCTTCATAGACAATATGATGTTTGAGCTGAGCCTTGGAGGAATTGAGAGATTCTGTGAGACTGAGGTGAGGAGGAAATAGACTTCAGGCATGGGAGATCTGTGCTGAGTCTCAGGGATGGAGTACTATATAAGAGGAACATAGAGAAGGATAGTCTGGCTAGACCATAGAGGTCAGAAAGGGGAGCATGAGTGCTGGCCATTTTAGGAGAAATATGGAAATTTGGTTCTTCTCCTAAGGAGCTGACCCTAGTTGAGGAGGGGAGACAAACACAGAGATGACAAATAAATAGTAATGGGAGACAAAAAAGATCATGGTGCCAGATTGTACAGTGCAGACTAGAAGTTTTGGAGAAAATCAGAGAGGAGAGAAATGAATGAAGGATGAAGTACTTATTAAAAGAAATAGGACTTTAGTTAAGCCTTAGTGACTAAATAGACCATAAAGAGGGAGAGGGGAGGCTATTCCAAGTGAGAGGACCAGTACGAATAAAGGCATAGATGTGGAAAGGAGAACGGCACGCTCACAAATGTTGAGGAAATTGTCTGGTTCAGAACAGAGGAACATGTTAGAGATGGGAGGGAAATAAACGTGGGTAGGTAGTATGGAGTTATATTAGTAGGGGAATAGTAATAGGGACAGTTAGATTGTGTGGTGATTAAGATTAAGAGTGCTAGGCCTAGAGTTAGGAAGATCCAAGTTCAAATCTGGCCTCAGACACTCACTAGCTGTGAGACCCTGGGCAAGTCACTTAACCTCTGTTTGGCTCAGTTTCCTTATCTGTAAAATGGGGAAATGGGGATAATAAAGTACCTACCTTGTAGGGTTATTGTGAAGATCAAATAAGATAAATTGTAAAGCATTTGACTGACATAGTACCTGCTGCATAGTAAATGCTATATAAATGTTAGTTGTTATTATGAACAGGCTTAACATTTAGGTATAGTTCAAATCTGATGCAGTAGGAAATAGGGAGCTATTGAAAGTGTTTGAACAGAAGTGCTATGATGGGGTGGAGTCAAGATAGTAGCGTAGAAGCAGGAAAACTCCGTGGCTCCTGCCGTAACCATCTCAAATACCTATAAAATATGACTCTAAACAAATTTTAGAGCTCCAGAACCCACAAAGTGACAGAGAAACAAAGTTCCCACTGAAGGCAGCCTGGCAGGCAGACAGGAAGGGTTCATTGCAGCATGCTGGGAGCTGAGCCCAGCCCTGTGTGAACCCGTAGTTTTAGCCCCAGTGTGGCTCAGACCAGCCGTGGTTGGAGCATTCAGGAGAGTGGATCACCAGCAGCTGTGACAGTTTCCAGAATTATCAACCCATAGATGCCAAAGACAAAGTAAAAGGTCAGTGGAACTCTCCTGGTTCTGGAGGAGATGGAGTGCGGTCCAGCCTTTACCCCTAGAGCAAGAAGCGATGAAAGTGGTGGCCCTGCAGCCACCTCCACATGGCTGCTTCAGAGCTCCTGGCCTGCAGATTGCAGGTGGGCCAAGTGACCATTCAGAGGCTAAGTGCTCTTGCCTTAATCTGCCTGGATCTGGATCACAGTCTTGGGTGGTGGTCCTGAGGTAGATGACCAGTGAGCCAAAGCTGGTGGGGACTGTAGAGATGGCACCCTCCTAATAGCTCCAGCAGTTGCAAAAACCCCAGCGGTTTGGGACAAAGCTCTCCCCTCTGGAAACAGAGTTCTACTGTGGCAAAGAACTCAAAAGTCAAGTAACTGACTGGCAACATGAGCAAGCAAAGGAAGCAAAGCAAGCACAGCAATCCAACTTTAGATTCCTTTTTTGGAGACAAAAAGGACCAAAGCATGGAATTGGAGGAAGACATCAAAGTCAGAACTCCTGCACCAAAAGCTTCCAAGAAAAATATGAACTGCTTATAGTTGATGGAGGAGTTCAAGAAGGATTTTGAAAATCAAGTAAGAGAAGTGGAGGAAAAATTGGGAAGAGAAATGATGCAAGAAAATCATGAAAAGAGAGTCAATAACCTGACTGAAGAAAATAACACCTTAAAAAATAGACTAACTCAAATGGCAAAAGAGGCCCAAAAAGCCAATGAGGAGAAGAATGCCTTAAGCCAAATTTGCCAGATGGAAAAAGAATTTCAAAAGCTTTTTGAAGAGAATAATTCCTTCAGAATTAGATTGGAG
Organism: Pseudochirops corinnae; assembly: GCA_028646515.1. NCBI lineage: Eukaryota > Metazoa > Chordata > Mammalia > Diprotodontia > Pseudocheiridae > Pseudochirops > Pseudochirops corinnae. The sequence goes on along the minus strand of JAQQSV010008931.1, from coordinate 25 downwards.
CAAATGTAAGCAAATGACTTTATGA
>JAQQSV010008930.1:0-13646 GCA_028646515.1 Pseudochirops corinnae | reverse complement strand
AATAGAACTTGAAAGATTTCACCGATCACCTCTTGAAAAATATCTCAAAAAGAAAACTCCTAGGAATATTATAGCCACAAGGAGAAAATATTATAAGCAGACAAGAAGAAACAATTTTAATATTGTGGAAACACAATCAGGATAACACAAGATCAAGCAGCTTCTACATTAAAGGACGAAAGGGCTTGGAATATGATATTCTGGAGGTCAAAGGAGCTAGGATTGAAACCAAGAATCACCTACCCAGCAAAACTGAGTATATTGTTTCAGGGGAAAATTTGGTCATGCAATGAAATAGAGGACTTTCCAACATTCTTCATGAGAAATTGAAGGATTATGCCAGCCTCTACAGGATCTATATTTTGGCACAGAAATAGTACATAAATTAGTCATTAAAATTGAGATTTTCTTCCAAAAAATCTTTCTTAAATAGTGGGTCTTGACACATATACTAGAGAGTTGATAGAAGCTGGGGATGGAAAAAGGTCAAAGTCACAAAATGAAAAGTGTCAAAGCAAAATATATATGAAGAGAGACTATCATATAATTATATTCTAATTTTAAGGCATTCATTGTAATGCTAGGCTTGGGTATTTGAATCACAGAATTATAGAATTTCTTATCTGAATAGACTTCAGAACCTATCTTGCCCAATCTGTACCCAAATAAAAATCCTCATTAAAACATACCTGAAATAAATGGGATGGGATAGGATGGAGGGAAATATAGTTAGTCTTTCACAATATAACTACTATGGAAATGTTTTGGGTTAACTACACATGTACAACCTATATTGAATTGCTTATCTTTCTAGTAGAGGTGGGTGAGCAGGGAAGATGGAAAAGAATCTGGAAATCAAAGTTTTAAAAACAAATGTTAAAAGCTGTTTTTTACATGCAATCAGGAAATAAGACATACAGGTAATGGGGTATAGAAATCCATGTTGTCCTACAAGAAAGTAAGGGGGAAGATGGGGGAGGACACAAGGCAGAATAGATTCGGAGAAGAGGTATTTGGTATGCTTCCTATCTTGGGGTGGGGGGTAGGGGAGAGACGGGGAGAAAATTTGTCACTCAAAATCTTGTGGAAATGAATGTTGAAAACTAAAAAAGAAATAAATTTATTAAAAATAATATACCTGAAAAGTTGTCATTCATCCTTGTTTGAAGTCTTCCAACAATGAGGAAGAATCCATCATCCAAACTCTTCTGTTTTCTGATAACTCTAATTGTTAGGAAATGCTTTCTTATATCAAACCTAAATTTGATTCTTTGTAATTTCTATCTGTTATTTCTTTTGCTCTCTAAAGTCAAAGAGATAAAGTTTAAACCCTACCCCAAGTGTTTTCTTTTCTAGTGTAAAGATCTCCAGTTCCTTCAACTGGTCATCTTATTTAATCTCATGACCCTTCACCATTTTGGCTACCCTTCTTGGGACATTCTAAAGTGGTGTAGTGGACAGTGTGCTAGGCCTGGAGTCAAGAAGACTTGAGTTCAAATCCATCCTCAGACTTTTACTAGCTGTGTAACTCTTGGAAAATCACTTAGCCTCAGTCTCAGTTTCTTCATCTGTAAAACAGAGATAATGGCACCCCCAGAATTGTTGCAAGAATAAAATGAATTACTTATAAACCACTTTGCAAAGTTTAAAGTAATGTACAATGCTATGTGGTGACAACGGTAGTAATAGTACAAATAGCAGAAACAGCAGCATTTCCAATATTCTTCCTAAACTGTGGCACTCAAAAATGAACACAATTGAGATATGGTCAAACAGTGATGGGGAACCTGTGACCTTGAGGCCATATGTGACCTTCTAGGTGCAGCCTTCAACTAAGTCTAAGTTTTAGAGAACCAATCCTTTTATTAAGGGAATTTATTCTGTGAAGTTTGGATTCAAAGGGCCATGCTTGAGAACTTAAGAGGGTCAGATGTGGGCTCGAAGCTGCAGGTTCCCTACCCCTGAATCAGAGCAGAATACAGTGGGACTATCACTTCATGACACTATGCTTCTCTTAATGTAGTCTAACGGTGCAATATCAGAGCTGACTCATTCATATTATACTTGCAATCCCCTAAAATCTTAAGGTCTTTTTTTAGATCAACTTCAGTCTAGCTGCAGCCTCCACTATCTTATACTCATGAAGCTAATATGTAGAACCAAAATACTTCTAATCATTCCAGAACTAGATGCCCTGACAAGCATATACTTGTACTCAATACTTGTTAACATGAAGTAGTAGCAGTGGCTGTATCACTCAGACTCTTGAACTAGATGAGTTATGAAAGAGTGTCTGATGAAAGTCAGGGAGACACATGTTCTGTAGCTTCCAGGTGCCTGGTCCCTTTCATGAACACTGCTCTCATCTTTTTTTTTTTTCCCTTTTCTTTGGCAATTAGAAGCTACGGTGGATGTGGCACTAGGCCAGGAGACACAAAGATTCCAGTTGATATGCTTTGTCAGACATTTATGAACTGTGGCTCTGCTCAAGTCACTTCACCTCTTTGGACCTCGGTTTCTTCATCTGTAAAATGAGAGGGGGCAGAGTGTTGGATTTGATGACCTCTACAATCCCTTCCACCTCTAAATCTACAGATCTGTCATCCCTCCACATTACAATTATTCCTATTTTCTCTTCAGTCTGTCTCCCTACCTATCATAAACATTACATGCATGGAACATGTTCCATTATTGCTGTGGAGTAAGAGGTAGGGATCTTCTGATTAATTCTATTTTCCAAGAACTGTTTATTAGTTCAGATGTAGGACCTAGGTATGAAGGGAAAAGGACACAGAAAAGAAATTTAAGAAATCAAAGAAGACTAAGACAAAAAAAAGGTGAATGAAGGTATATGAGACAAATAGAGAGAGAGCACAGAACATGAACATGTTACAGAACATGTAAGCAAAGGAGGGCATTAGGGACAAATGATTTGTTTGGGTTGTTTTTGGTTCTGCTACCAGTAACTACTGTATGTCCACCACCTTAGTTCAGGTCAACATAGACTACTAGAATAGTTATCTAAATGAGCTCCCTGACTTCAATGCCCCCCAATTCAATCTATACTATATACCAATACCAGAATAATATTCCTAACCCATAACTCTGGTCAGGTCATATCCTCGATCAAAAATCTTCAAGTAGATACCTACTGTCTACTGCTAGTCTGGACTCCTTAATTTAGAACCCTCCATCATCTGGTCCCAACCAAACTAATTTATATCACTCTCTTTTACTGACTCTGTTGCTCCAAACAAACATAATTTCCCAATCTGGCCTGTCCTTTACTGCTTCCTTCACTTTAAAGAAGGTACCCCTGCCCTGTCCCCTCCTATTAAAATTTTTCAAGGTCTGAGCTCAGATGCCAAGTTATATTTCCTTCCTCAGAGCTCTCATAGCACTTATTATTCTTCCTATAAACTTATGTTATGATTTAAGCTATTTATCCATTTCCCCAATAGGAAAGTAATATTCTTTAAGAATTTTACTCATTTTCACATTTCGCCAGCAAAGCTAAAGTAGAAACAATGAAGAATTTATACTAGATGATTTTCTATGTTTCTTTTCCAGCTCTAAACCCTATGATATAATAAATTTTCTTAGACTAATAAATAAGAAGCAACTGAGTGGCAAAGGCAGTCAAATGTTGTGTGTTAAGTGAAAGGAAAGAGTATTGTGGTCTGAAGTGACCAAGGAAAGATCAAGTAGATTACCTGACTTACCTTAGGATCATAGATTTGGACCCGGAAAGGATCACTGAGGTCCCCAAGTCCAATGCTTTCATTTTACAAATGTGGAAACTGAGACCCACAGAAATCAAGTGACTTGCCCAGGATTATAAAGCGAGTAACTGAAATGGGATTCAAACCCACTGCGACCCAACTCCAAGTCAAACACTATCAACTATACAACAATGGGTCAAGAATGGATATAACCTGGATTAAAAAAAAAAGTAACAAAATTGTAGGCAAAGGGTAAAGGTGTGAAAAAAAGTGGGTGCACCTGGGAGTGTATAAAATGAAGATAACTGGATGAGGATAAAAAGATAAACCTGGAGCCAGACAGGGGAGGAATCTGAATGTTAGGCAACATGAAAGTTTCTAAGCAGGCAAGTAACATAATCAAAAGCAGCATTTTAGGAGCATTATCTGAACATTCCACATAGCTGCAAATTAATTTTCCTCAACTTCAGGTCTGCTTTCCTACTCAAACTTTAGTACAATCGATCCTTATTGCTTTTGGATCAAGCACATATTTTTCGATTTGGCATTTTATGTCCTTTATAACCTGGCTCCAACCTGCCTTTCTGGTCTTATATATTCCTCTCCTTCAAAACCCTGCAGCCTAGTCAAACTGGTTGTTCACACAAGAGTACTCCATCTACTCTCTCTACCCCTTTGCACTAGCTATTACTCCCCTGGTTTATAATGCACTTCTTCCTCACTTGTGCTTTAAGAATCCTTCATTTCCTACAATGCTCAGTCAAGTGTTAGCTACATAAAGCCTTTCCTGATTCCCACATCTATCAAAAAATTACCTTGTGTTTATTTTGTTTATACTAATCTTCCCAATAGAATGTAAGCGCCTCGAAGACAGGAACTATTTTCATTTGCTAAATTCTACAATTCTACAAGCCTCTTTCCTCACTCTCTTATCCAGACCACTTATCAAGTAAAAAGGAATTGTGAAACAATGAGATTCTCTCCTGTCCCCCCAACTAAAACTCTGGGAATAGGTGAAAAAGTAAAATATTTGATCAAAAAACTTCTAGTAAATATACTTTCTATAAACATTATTTTAAAAATACTTAGGAGTATGACACTTAATGCAGTTCCCTCCACCTTCCTTCTCCAGAGGAAGAAGTGGCCCTCTTCTTTGCAAAGGCAAACTAACCCCTTTGACCCATACAACCTTGAATCAGCCCTTTTAGAACTTTGTTCCAAATAGTACTAGGCACAGGTCTACCAAAAAAAGGGGTGGGGAGGGATGAAAGGAAGTAAATGAGGGATGGCTGGGTCCCAGCATGTGCTGTGTTCCAGCCCATCCCTCTGACTATGGCCATAAAGGGCAGGAGTAGCTGGGGGGGGGAGCATACTATGCCTTAAGTTCTTATCAACTTAGTCCCATAGAAGTGATCGAGAAAACCCTAGCCAAGGCACCAGGGCCCCTATCCAAATGGAAAGCATTCTATTACCTCTCCCCTCATATACTCTATTCTATAAAAAGTATTCCAAATTTTTTATTTCTACATGTAACCTTTCTTCTGAGGCTACATTTTCAAAGGCCTAATGGACATCTCCAACTAGATCACCTAGATGTACTACAGGAATCTCAAATTCAACATGCCTAAAAGTCAAACATCATCTTTACCCTAAAACTCAGTTACTCCTTTTAATGACCATATCTCTATCAGTGGCACCACCAATCTCCCAGTCATTCAAGCATTCCCTGTTATCTTTGATTCACTGATCTCACCTCTGATCTCTAGACAGTAGCCATGCCCTATAGATTCTATCTCCAAAATGTCTCCACCGTTAAGCTTTCCATTCCCAAGGTTACCACAATAATTCAGGCCCTTACAACTCCTTATCAGCACTATTCCAATAAGTCTTTTCACCTCCAGGCTAGTCCTTTCCCTCTCCATTTCATTCTATACCCTGCTGCCAATTTAATCTTCTTAATGCAGAGTTATAATCATGTCATTCCACTACTGAAAAAAATTCAATGGTTCCCCACTTGAATGAAGTATGAAAACCTTGGCCTGACATTCAAAACCTTATATAATCAATCAAAAAATTATTTATTAAGCACCTACCAGGTCCTGTGCTATGCAATGGGGATACAAATACAACAAATTAAACAATCTCTACTAGGAGCTTATATTCTGACAGGGGAAATACATAAATAGAGAAATATAAATAAAATATATGTAAAGAGAATAAGTACAAAGTAGTTTAAAAGGGAGAACATGTAAGTTGCTTCTTAAGGGGGGAGAGAAATTCAATAAAGCAGAGGTGGCAAGGGAGTACATTCTAGGCATGACAGTCAAAGCAAAAGCACAAGAGATGGAGTCACAGAGGTCATTCTGTCAGGAATGCAGTGAGTACAGGGAAATAATATTCAATGAGCCTGGAAACCAGCAGGCACTTAATAAATGTTTGTTGACTGACTGGAAAGTTAAGTTAGCACAAGTCTGTCGAGGTTTTAAAAGCTAAACAAGAGTTTCTATCTGATCCTAGAGGCAATAGAAAGCCTCTGGAATTTATTGAGCAAGGGAATGACATGGGCCGATTTGCACTTAAGAAAAATCATTTTGACTGCTGTGCGAAGGATGGAGTGGAAGGGGGAGAGAATGAAGCAGGGAGACCAAGTGAGAAGGCACTGTAATAACCAAAGAGAATGGAGATAAGAACCTGAGATCAAATGGTAATAGTATGAGCAAAGATGGGCTGTGATACGAGAAATGTTGTGTCAAGATAAACAGCAAGCTTCAGTCAACTGATTGTCATGGGGTAAGAGAGTGAGGAATCCAGAACAGAGACAAAATTATGAACCCAGAAGACTAGCTACCTTTGACAGGCATAGCAAAGTTTGAAAGAGGAGTGGGTTTGAGTGTCAAGTTTTGCTTGGGACATGATAAGTTTGAATTGTCCCAGTAAGCAATTGGAAGTGAAGTCTGAGGGAGAAATTGGGGCTGGAGATATCTATTTATCTATCGATATACCAGAAGATGTGCATATTATCTATCTATCTATCTATCTATCTATCTATCTATCTATATATACATATTTCTATGATGACATGTAAATGAGAGTCATCAGAACAGAGCTGACATCAACCACAGAGTTGAAGAGAGTATAAGAGAATAGTAAGAGGACTTCACTCACATTTAAGGGACTTAAACCAGAAAATGAACCAGCAAAGGAAACCGAGTAGGAGCAAGTAGACGAGGTGAGAATATTATCACAAAAGCTCAGAGTGGAAAGTTTACGGGAAGAGATGGTGGTAAAGAGCAGATAAGTTAAGGATGAAAATTAAAAAAAAAAAAGTTACCAAATTTTGCAGTTAAGAGATCACTGGTAACTTTGAAGACATGAGTTCCACTTACGTAATGAGATTAGAAACCAGATTGCAAAGGATTAAGAAATAAATGAGAGAAGAGGATTTGGAGTTAGTTTAGTCTAGGAATGTGCCTGAGAAATGCAGAGAAGATAGAGGATTTAATGAGTGTTTTTGCTAAGGATGGAGGAGATTAGAACATAATTAAATCCATAAACAACTAGGAGATGGGGATAAGGAGACAGAGCTGAGGAAAAGAGAGGAGGGAAGAAGGATGACTGAGATTGTAATCTACCAAAGACTACAGGAGAGGATGAGATCAAGGGCCTTACAGGGACTAGCCTTGGCAAAGAGAAAGACCATCTCACTGTCAGAGGGTAGGGAAAAGGAGGAGAGTCAGTGATGATGTCAAAGAGTTTTGGAGATAAAAAGAAGAAGAAGTTCACTTCAAATAATCTCAATTTTCCTCAATAAAGTAAGATCCTCAACCAAGAGAGGAGGCAAACAAGGTATGAATCAAGATTTAGAAAGATTTTCTGGAAAATAAAACAGGGAATTAAGCAGGAATAAAAGGTCTGACTTGCTGTAATGATAGCCCAGTTGAAGATGGACAACATGAATTTATAACGTACCTCGTCAGAGCTGTATGACTTCCTCAAGCTCCTTTTAGGAGCATAAATAGGAGCAGAGGGACACGGATGAAGGGAGTAATCCAGGACTGAGGTTTGATGAGTGGTAACAGAACACCACTAAGGATTCAAAGGGGACTAGGGATTCAAAAGCAGTGGATAGTACAGAACTGAATTGGCTAAATATAGAGTCAACATTAGAGAGGGGAAGAAGTGAAGTCACAGCAAAGGTAATGGCCCAAGAAAGTAATCTGGAGTAGAAGGATTGGCAGTTTCAAAGAGGGTGAAAAACAGGTTTAGAAAGCACAGAGAGAGAAGGAATGATATGAGATTATAGTCCAATAACAAAATATAAGAATTTTAGATTAGAGAAATAGAACACATTTTTGGGTAATGCTAAGGTCCAGCGTGTGACAATCACTATGGGGTGGAATGGAGTAAATGTCATGGGATTTAAAGAGAATGAGGAATTGGAAGGTATAGGAGTTAGAGGGAGAGTCAACATGAATGATGAAACCCCTTAGTATCAGGTCAGGAATTGAGGAAAGGAAGATGAGTCAGATGCGAAAATCCTTGAGAAAAAGGATGAGCTGGGGGACTCGAATAGAACAACTGCCATACTCTGATTTAGGAGGAAAATTTTGATTCTGTAAACTACAAACAAAGAGTGGTTGCTAAGTGATGATGATAAAAGAAAAGTATGGAAGTGGCAGAGATGGATGTAAGTATTCTGACTCCCCCTCCAGGACCAACATCAAGAGGTGTGGATATGGGAAAAAGGTACAGCCAGAGTAAAGAGGAGGGTCAGAGATACTGTACAGTCAGGGGCAAACTAGGTCTCAATGGAAGTAAAGAGATAGAAGAAAAGTTAAAGAAAGGTCTAGGACAGACACAAGCACTTGTTTACTCTTTTTTTTTTTCACACACCCAAGTATAAAACAGTTCCTCATACATATTTCATACTTTCCTACCTTAACATATTATTCTAAAAACTTCTGCTCACATCATTCTCTTCACTTAGAAAATCTTTCCCTCCATCTCCACCTATTGAAAGTCAATTCAGGAAACATTTAATGAGCATTTTCCATATGCCAGGCATTGTACTAAATGCCAGTAATAGAAATACAAGTAAAAGAAAGCCAGTCCCTGCCTTCGAGATGGTTACATTTTAACAAGGGCAGACAACACATGAAAAAGAAGCTGGAGGGGAGGGTATCCAAAGAGTGAAGAATGGACCCAAGAGAGGACTGAAGGAATGAACATGGTTAGCAACACATTTTCCTTAAAATGGAGGTTCCAGGTGGAACTGATCAATCAAAGAAAGAGACTTCAGTGATCTTCCAGGTTGAGAAGCTTGCTGTATGTTTATGGAGAGAAAAGTTCAGAAAGTCAAAAGCAGAGCTCAGAAATCCTACTTTTCCTCAAAGTCCAGTTCAAATGATACCTCATCCATGAAGCCTTCTTTGTTGGTTTCAATCAGAAATGCCCTTTCCCCTATGAGTCATACACTTGTATCTTATCTTTCTTCTGTACTTATCATACACTAATTTTTATTATGAATAGTTATGTAGTTTTCTTTAGTTTACTAGGTTGTAAGTTCCTTGAAGGACCTCATTTTGTCATCTATAAGACGCCCAGTCTACCGCAGCTATTTAATAAAGGTTTGTTGGATTTTAATAATTATTTATCTGGGCCTACTATATATGCTCAATGTTCTAGGGGCAGTGAAGAATAGAGGAAAAATATAAATTATGGTAACTTCCCTTGAGGAATTTATAATATTGCTAACATGAACAAGATAAACCAGCTCATGACATTCCCTTAAAACTACCAAAAAGAGAAAAAAAGAGGCCTTATGTCTTCATGAAGGGTCTTTTTCAGCAGTTTCTTATATAAGAGAATCCCAAGTATCCATAATAAATAAAGAAAAGGAAATGATTAAACCAAGGAAGGGGAAAAGCATAACCTGTACTATTAAGTAGCTCATCTCCAATTTATCCTCATCTTCACACCTAACTTAAACAAAACTTTAATTCAATGTACAATATTCCTATTAAAAATCACAGCATACAGAAAGTTTAAGTTGGCAATACCACGGGAAACTTGGACATGCACAGTTTCCATTTAGTAAGAGAAGTCATTTTTATTGAGTTCTTTGCAAGTTCAGTGTCTAACAGGTTTCGAGATTAGTCCAGTTAGTTTGGAGCTAGTTATATATAATAGGTAAGCTTTGTTTATCTTGTGAATCCTCTATATGCTGGGTAAGTAAAATTTATATTAAACAAAATTACTTAAGAATTTTTATCTACAATAACATAAAATCCAAAATTTCAGAGCACCCCTAGCAGAATTTGTGGCAAAATTGTTTGCTATCAAATACTTTTTGAAAACCACTAAATCTAGATGTTGATCCCAGTAAGGTAACTGAGGAGACAAAGTAATTTGTCTATATCCCAAAAGACAAATCTGGATATCTCAATGAAAAACTTACATTAGGATGTATGAGTAATACCATACACGTGTACATATATATATGTATATATATGTATATATATATATATATATATGTGTGTGTGTGTGTGTGTGTATATACACACACACACATACCTACATGCAAAACACACATATGTGTGTGAATTTGCTAGGAGCTTATCTCCTTTTCCAGTTGAGATGGCTCAATCCTTCTTCCTCCTCCCCAATTAGTAAGAATGTGTAACATAATATACATAATGCTCCTGCATATCCACCCTTCTTCTCTTTTGTAAATCTCTAGAACGCACGGGCAAAAGTAAAATAGGATTATATTGGATGTTAAAATGTAAAATTCTCAAAATTGAAAATGGCGTGTCTGTTAGGGATAGGTATGTCATGCAGTAAAACCTTACTAGTTCATACTATTTGAGATAAGACCAATCTACATTGAAGAATATTTCTGAAGGAATTCATTTTTTAAAAAATTTCAAGGCCACAGAGTAACAGTTTAAAAGGTATTTATCTCCTCACAGAAATCTTGCCAGATAAGCTTCACTTTCTAGATAACTTATAATTAGTGACCATTTATACAAATAATAAAGTTATTTAAATTCTCTAAAATAGTTTATTCATCAAATTTTTAGACTAAAAGGGACCTTAGACTGGGCAGCTAGGTGGAGCAATAGATAATAATGCTAGGCTTAGAATCAGGAAGACTCATCTTGAGTTCAAATCTGGCCTCAGATACTAGCTGTGTGACTGTGGTCAAGTCACTTAATCCTGTTTGCCCCAGTTACTTCATCTGTAAAGTGAGCTGGAGAAGAAAATAGCAAACCATTCCAGTATCTTTGCCAAGAAACCCTCAAATGGGGTCACAAACAACTGGACATGACTGAAAATGACTGAACAACAACACGGACCTTAGAGGTCATCCAGTCTAAAAACTCATTTTACAGATGAGGACACTGAAGTCCAGGGAGTTAAAGTGAAGCCATGTAGTTGAAGTAACAAAGTTAGGACTAAAACACAGGTATTAATTCAAATAGCACATACTCCAGAATCTTGTTTACAAGATTAATTTTGCTAACAAACCTATTCTTCCACTACAGTATCAAAGCAAATTTCAGCCCATCTAAGGTTGTGTTATCACAAAACTTTAACATAACGGCTTCTGAATTATAAAGCTTTTATTATCCTATGGTTTTTATCAGAATCTTGTGGAAGTGAATGTTAAAAACTAAAAATAATAGTCTTTTTTGGAGACTTTTTTATTATTTTTTTATTTTATAATAATTTATAATATTTTATAATTTATAATAATTTATAATAAATTATATATACAAATAAATATAATTTATAATAATTTATAATAAAAAAAATTTTATTATCCAGTGCTGATTAATAAATACTTGAAATATTCCCTTCCCCCCCCTCCACCTTCCAATACCTTCAAGGCATATCTGAGAGTCTTTTTAAAAATTGCTTTGCTTTTTAATACAACAACTTTTATAAAATGTCTCCCTAAAGACTAATTTTAAACACAAGCATAAGCTAAATTGATATTGATCATGTCACTGTTCTGCTTTCTTCAGGATCAGAATAAAAGAAAAAAAATCAAAAGGCAGTGATTCAAATTAAAAGATCTAGAAGCCTAGTAAAGTGTTCTGAAACTGATTCCTTTTAATTTACATATACTGTTTCACCACCCTCAACCCCTTCACCTCCATTTTATCACAGTATTTTAGCAGTTCCTATTAAACAACAACTTAAAACTTTTAAACCTTTACATTTCACACTTATTTCTGTTTAACACTAAATCACGTTCTTGTTTTATAAAATAAACAACCAAGTAAATGATGCCATCCTTAAAAAATCAATTCAAAGAGTTAAGTACAAAATAAATTTCATTTCAAACCAAATGCATTTCTAGCATAGAAATTTGTTTAGTATCTTACCGATTAGGCTACTTAGTAGAAAAAGGAGACTTACAATGAAGAACTCTTTGAAAATTAAGTAGAAATAGTAAGTTATCAGTTTTAATAAGACAATGGAGAACCTGTCATATTGTAACAGATGATTTCAGTCCTGCTTATGTATAATTCTTTATCAAACTTAAAATAAAATTTTGTGGGCAGAGATTTCATATTTGAATTGTAATGCATTGTTAAGTTCAATACTTAAAGAATTTGGTGTTGTGATAAAGATTCAGACTTTTGGAAGTTGGCAATACTAAATTTAGTGTATGACTAACCTCTCAGAATTAGTAGATAATTTTCCTCCTCATCTCTGTCAGCATAAGAAACATGAAAAGTTTTCCCCATAGCTACCTTGTAGGTACTTTTAATAATATGACCCAGATAGTTCAAATTATTTAAATGAAATCTTAATGTTTTAATAATACAGAGAATACTGACAAGCTCTATTAAAAATTAAAGAATCTTTGAGATATTGAGAGAAATAGAAAGACTATATGAATTAAACTTAGGATTTTCCATTTTGTATTTGTTTCATTTCAGTCATGTCCAACTCTTTGTGACACCATTTGAGATTTTCTTGGCAAAGAGACTGGAGTGGTTTACCACTTACTTCTCTAGCTCATTTTTACAGATAAGGAACTAAAACAAATAGGGTTAAGTGACTTGCCTAGGGTCAAACAACTATTAAGTGTCTGAGGCCAAATTTGAACCCAGGAATCCCCTGCGCCACCTATCTACCCTAGGATTTTCCATAATTTTTTCAAAAGGAAATATTGATTTCTTTAAAAATACAAGCATAAAATCTCAAGAGACTAAAGTATCACCAGTTATCTCCAAAATTTGAGACTGACTTACCCAAGATCATACAGGTAATGAACATTAAGAGTCAAAATTTGAATCCAGGTCCTCTTTCCTGATCTCCAGGATTATATTTCCTATTGTCTAATGCATATATCTACCCTATCCTCTTCTCTTTTCCTTCTATGTTATTTCCTTTTTAAAAATTTATTTTTAAGAGCAGCTAGGTGGCCCAGTGAATAGAGTACCAGCCCTGAAGTCAGGAGGCCTTGAGTTCAAATCCAGCCTCAGACACTTGAGACACTAGCTGTGTGATCTTGGGCAAGTCACTTAACCCCAAGTGCCCTGCCTTCCCCTCTCCAAAAAAGAATATTATTTTTAGTTTTTAACATTCACTTCCACAAGATTCTGAATCCTAAATTTTCTCCCCCTCTCTTTCCTTCCCCTCCCCAAGATGGCCTGCAATCTGATCTTCCTTATTATTTCATTTGGAGATTTCATTGGCTCACAGGAATCAGTCATCTCTATGCAGATTTCTAGATCTATTACCAACAATAAATTCTTTCCTGACCTCTCACATCTCACAGAGAATCTCACATCTCTATTAAACACTTCAAACTGGATATACTATAGACATTTCAAACTCAACATATCTAAAACTGAATTTTATCAGCTTCTCCATCCCTTCCCTTGCAATAAACCCTTGCCTCTT
>JAQQSV010008929.1:0-13646 GCA_028646515.1 Pseudochirops corinnae | reverse complement strand
GGGGAGAGAGAAAAGAATCAATTCACCTTTTTATCTGGCTGAGGAAGTTCCAAATACCCTATGATTGAAGCCCAAATTAGTTCTGCAGCTTCATACCACATTCCTGAAATAAAGCAGATTAATAGTTAGAACCATCTGGGCTTCCTTGATGTAAAATGCCTTCAAACATCCTTTTAAAACAAGAAAAAGAATATTCCTTTTGTTGGTACAGAGCTGGGTTGCACTTGCAAGTTAATTTTATTTAACAATCTGTTTTTGACATTCGGTTTATACCTGTCCTTTTTCAGACTTATACAGAAATGGGCAAAAGTAAGCAAGAGCCCTGGATTTGTAATACAAGCATGTGAGCTTAACTCTAGGCTATGTTGTTTCCCAGAATGATCTTGCTTAAGTCACTTAAACTCCTTTGTTGCTGTTGTTCAGTCTTTTTCTTTTTTTTATTTTTAATTTTTTTAATTTATTTATTGCTTTTTAGAGGGGGAAGGGCAGGGCAATTGGGGTTAAGTGACTTGCCCAAGGTCACACAGCTAGTATGTGTTAAGTGTCTGAGGTCGCATTTGAACTCAGATCTTCCTGACTCCAGGGCCGGTGCTCTATTCACGGCACCACCTAGCCGCCCCTTGTTCAGTCTTTTTCAGTCATGTCTGACTCTTCATGACCCCAGTTGGGGCTTCCTTGGCAAAGATACTGGAGTGGTTTACCATTTGCTTCTCCAGCTCATTTGACAGATGAGGAAACTGGGGCAAACAGGGTTAGGTGAATTGCCCAGGATCACACTGCTAGGAAGTATCCGAGGCCTGATTTGAACTCAGGAAGATGAGTCTTCCTAATTCCAAGCCCAGTACCCTATCCACTATGGTGCCACCTAGATGCCCCACTTATCTACTTCAAGTGTTAGTTAGTAAAATAAAGAGATTGGCTGAAATGATCTCAGAGGTCCCTTCCACCTTTAAATTCTGTATTATCAGATTTTATTATTAAACTTTAAAGTCTGTATTATCGAACTGTATTATTAAATACAGTATTATTAAATTATTATTAAAACTACTCTTGGGCTTGAAGTTAGAAATTATTGACAGGCAAATCAGCTCTCTCAGGACAGATTTACAGCAGAACAAAGACAATGTTAAGATGTGGATTTCTATGTTGAAACGCCACGGTAGGGATCTTTACATACAATCTAAGGGCTCCCTCCTTCTATTTGAATTTGACATCGCTGTCACAGGGAATTCTTGGGAGGAAACGCCCTCTCCCAATGACAATTACATTTGCTTTGCAACATATAATCACTCAGAAATTTGGTGACTTGCCTAGTGTTACACAGGCAGTATGTACCAGAATTAAACTTGAACCCAGGTATTCCGGACTCAGAGGCGGGGTCTCTAGTCTCTAGTCTCTATAGAGTCTCTAGTCTCTATAGAGTCTCTAGTCTCACTGTCTCTAGTCATACTGTCTCTCAGATTAACTTGCAATTATTATTTTATCCATATCACTTTTTAAAAATAACAATTTTTTGGAATAGTAATGTCCCACAGGCATCTCAAACTCAACATATCCACAAAAGAACTCATTATCTTCCCCCCAACTCTCCCTTTCTCCAAATTCCCTATTTCTGTTGAGGGTCCCATCATGCTTTTCATTCTCTCTGATGGAAAACCACTGTGTCATTCTTAACATTTATTTTTTCTCATTTCATGTAGCTAATGTTGCCAGATCTTGTGAATTTTATCTTGACATCATCTCTGACATCCATCCCCTTCTCTCCATTCATAGAATTACCACCCCAGTTCAGGCCTTCAGTTCCTCTAGACTCAATATTGCAGTAACTTCCTTCTTGGTCTCTCTGCCTCATGCCTCTCTTTTTAAGTTGCTTCCGAAAGTGTGGTTTCTGATGTAGAGGTATGACCATGTTACTCCTCTATTCGGTAAGCTCTAGCTACTTCTTATTACCTGTACTCTCAAACACAAACCCATCTGTATGATACTTAAAACCTTTCCCAACCTGGTTCCAGCTGACCTTTCCAGGTATCTTTATACATTCTATGATCTAGGAAGACTGGATATTCTTGATATTCTTCACCCACAATTTTGATTTTTATATATAACCCTCCATCTTCCATCTCTTTTTACCTCTGCAAAAGCAGTCTGGAATACACTCCATCTTCCCCTGCCCTTCTGAGAATCTCTATCTTCCCTCAAAGCTCAGCTCAAGAACTACCTCCTTTAACCACTAGAGGCAGCTATGTGATGCAGTGGAAGAGTTGAGTTCAAATTCTGCCTTGCTAGCTATGTGACCCAAGGAAACTAATTTAATTTCTGTCTGCCTCAATTTTATCATCTGCTTAATGTGGATCATAATAGCACCTATCTCACAGGGTGACATGAGATAATATCCATAAAGCACTGTGAAAAACTGAAAGTGTTATATAAATGTTGTGATATTATCATTGTTGTTATCTCTCATAAAAGAGTTCCCCTTGCTCTCTGTAATGTTAATGGGATGTAAGATCTTCTCCGACCATTAATAGGCCTCACATGGAATCCATTGAGGGAAACTTGCTTAGGGGAGACTTGCTTATAGGGAGGCTTTCAGACCTTTTACTGATTTCTAATTAGGCACTGAGTCACAGGTGGTGATGCCTTCTGGCTCTGAACCTATTAACTGAGAAAGTATGTATTCTGAGAGGTGAGCTTTTGCTTCCGAGCTTTACTTATGAGAAGGATCTTGAGATTCTGAGTGGCAGTAAGTTCAGAGCACCCCAACTTCTCAGATATAAAGGCTCTCTCCATCCAGAGATGTATGTAAAGTGTGTAGCAATATTCTTTGATTCAGGCAGTCAGAGCCCTGTCTGTTGGTCTTTATTTCTCTGCTTGCATTTTCTCTAAAGTTCAAGGTGTTGACTTTTCCCCTGAACTAGTGAATGCAATTTAAAAAGATTATTGGCCCCTTGAACAGTTATCTTTCCCAGTAAGGCAGATCTAAGAACCTGTGCTAGCAGCTATCCTGGGGATGCTAGTGTGATTGCTGCTCCACTCCCTTCAGCTGCTAGTACTTGTCACTGGAAATTATCTCGTCTGTACTCAAAACCACAAGTGTTGTTTCTCCCAGTAGAATGTAAGCTGCTTGAGGGCAGGAACTGTTTTATCATATTTGTCTTTGTATCCCTAGTACAGCACCTAGCACAGACTGAGCCCTTAATAAATGCTTGAAGTATGCTCCTTAGAGTTCTATTAATTTTTTTTTTGCTTTTTTTTTTCGGAGAGCAATTGGGAATAAGTGATTTGCCCAAAGTCACACAGCCTGTAAGTGTGTCAAGTGTTTGAGACCACATTTGAACTCAGGTCCTCCTGACTTCAGGGCTGGTGCTCTATTCACTGCGCCACCTAGCTGCCCCGTTCTATTAATTTTTTTAAAATTTGCTTTTAAGAGGATGTTTCTGGAAGGATCCAGATTAAATACTGCTGGAAATAACTGTAAATACAGTGTTCTATACTCCTTGCCAGAGAGTCACATCTAAGTTCCATAGGGACACTTCTGAGGGAGCATAGGGACAGATGTTATATGACAGATTTAGAAAAAGCCATTACCATTTCACAGGAAAGCCCTACTGACAGTGAAATGTCAGGTAGTGGAAAATATATTATGAACAAAATTCTCCCTCCTTAAGGGTGACCATGGGTACATTTTTCTTTACATCATCAAATGTATAAAAATTTAGCACGCTCTCTTATTAATCTTCACAACATCCTTTGGAGGAATAAAGATGATTTTTTTCGCTTTTTTTTTCAGACGGGGAAACCGAATTCAAGACTTACCAACTACTCAGTGGGAAAGTTTCCAATAGAGTGCCAGTTTAATCATTTCCACAATCATAACTAGAAAAATTAAGGGATTTTCCTGAGGGTTCCAATATGTATTGGTGGTGGTGGGGGAAAGCTTTCCCATATTTCATCTCCAAGATCTTATCTGCTACTAAGGCAACCCTTCCCCCAGAGCCAATAGGTAAGATTACTCCCAGAAGAGGTTGGCTTTTCCCACAGTCTGAATCTCCTCTCTTCTGTTGTGATTGAGCCTTCAATCCAACTGTCCTTTGCACTGCTACATTCCATCACTGCTTCTGCTCACACAACTATTTTTTCTTGATGTGAAAATATTCATAGTGATGACTATGCTTGGGAGGCAGCTTGGTATGGATAGAGAAGTAGATTCAGAACTGGGAGGACATGGGTTCAGGTCCTACCTCTGGCCTATACTGACTTGATGATAAGAAAGTGTTTTTGACCTTTCAGTGTTCTAGGTAATTCTCAAAGACTATAAGTTGCAAACAAGATTCCTGCAATCTACATTGATGGAGAGAATTCCTTCCTCTGGGAATTCTTTCTAAGGATGAAACCAAGGATCCTCTAGATCCTCTCCTTATTACCAAATATTACAATTTATAATATGAGTAAAATATAATATTGTATGAATAGGCTATTCTTTGTAAAATTTTCTAGGAGTAATGCATGGCTCACCAAGCTTCTGTAGGATTTGACCTCTGATTTGAATACAGACTGACTGGACAAGGATTTTATCACTTTCGTTGTTATACTGCCATGTGCCTGAAAAGAAAAGAGAAGAAATAAAGGGGACCATTCATCCCTCTGAATGGCTATTTAAATTTCATTCATGTACCTTAAACATTAATTAAAAGAAAAAAATTTGAGTTCCAAATTATCTTCCTCTTTCCTGACCTTACTTTACTCATAGAGAAGATAAGCAAAGCACATTTCCATATTAGCCACGTTTCAAAAAGCAAGTAACAAAAAAGAGAGACAAAGAGATACAAAGAAAGTGAAAAACTATGTCTCCATCTGCACTTAAGAGTTCATCAGTTCTTTCTCCAGAGTTGGATAGCATTTATCATCATGGGTCCTTTAGAACTGCTTTGAATCATTGTATTGATCAAAATAGGTAAGTTTTTCATAATTGTTCATCATTACAACATTGCTGTTACTATGTATAATGTTCGCCTCACTTCACTCTGCATCAGTTCATATAGATCTTCCCAGGTTTTTTCAAAACCTGTTCATCATTTCTTAGTGTACAATAGTATTACATCACAATCACATACCATTTGTTCAGCCATTCCTCAACTGATGGGCATTCCTTCAGTTTCAAATCTTGTCACCACAAAAAGAGTTGCTATAAATATTTTAGTATATATATATAGATCCTTTTCCTTTTTCTTTGATCTCTTTGGGATACAGATCTAGTAGTGATATTGCTGGGTCAAAGGGGATGCAGTTTTATAGCCCTTTGGGCATACCAAACTGCAATTAAAAAACAAACAACTCGCCTGATGAAATTTATTCTTTTTTAATATCTTAAAATTATTTTTGAGAACCCCATGGTATCTACTCTTTACTTTGTAATTCTTTTGATTTTGTGAATTGTGAATTTCTTTGTAATTCTTTGCCTTTGGGGAAGAGCAATAAAGCATGACCTGGGAGGTCACCTAAGGCAGAGGCATCCACCCTTTCCCAGAGTGAGCTCTACATTCAATTTCATGAAAATTTTGACATTACTAAGGGTTAGAGCAATAAAGATTCCCATGCTGCAAACAGCCTGCCTGTTGCCAGAGCCTGATGGGACTGACCCAGAGGGAGCTGTTCAGCTAAAGGGACTTCAGAAGAAATTGTAGGGTGTGGAGAGCACGTCAGTCACACCAGACCAGGTGTAAAACACACATCCAACAAAACAGTGCAGCAAAATGAGAGGATTCTTCATTTTCTTTGCCATCTTTTTTATCTTACCAGGTACCAAACTATCGGAGCATGGATTCTATGCCCCATTTTGCACTAATTCCCTCTGGTACCTTGATATTCCTGGTTTTGATACTGCTTTTGATTCAGCTGCTGAGCTCTTTGTGACTCATCTAACCCTTTTCTTGAGCTTGGTCTGTTTACATCTTGATTCTGATCCATTCTTACACAGGAACAGCTCTGCTGCAACTTCTCCACTCCTACAGTTTTCCAAACCAGAGAAAAATCAAGTAGCATCATAGACACTGCATCTGCAGCCCTTTTCCTCTGAAAATGTCCATGTAGAAGGCATGGCAGCTACTGCCAATGTTGAAATTGATCAGGATGGACTTTCAAGATCAGGAATCAGTGATCTAAAATCACAGACAGTGCAGATTTCTTATAGCCCTAACCATTGAAGTGATTTTTTTTGCATGCATGTTCTATATGCAAAAAACATGATAGCTAGATGATATTAATGTAAAGTAACTGGGTAATAATGCTGCACTTGGAGTCATGAAGACCAAAGTTCAAATCCTGCCTCAGAACCTTACTAGCTGTAGGAACTGAGGAAAGTCCTTAAACTTCTTCCAGCCTCAGTTTCCTTATCTGCAAAATGGGTATAGCAATAGATCCTAGTTCCCAGGGTTGTTTTGAGGATCAAATGAGATAAAACGTACAATGTCTTGAAAACCTTCAGGTACTATCTAAATGCTACCTCTTGTTAGATGGTTAGATTTTGAAAGGAGAAATGCTTTCCAAAAATGTATTTTAATTAAAATTCTTCAATAGTTAAATTAAGTAGAAGAATGAATTTTTTTTTAATGCAAAGGCTTCACACTTGCTCTTGAGGCATCCAATTCTTAGCTACATTTCTTCTGAATTTCCTTTTTAAAATGATTTCTGAGCACTTTAAGAGATTTCAGTCCAGTTTTTACATATTATTCCATTATACCATACAGTAATATTCAGGGGGAGCACTGGATACTCCATTTTCAAAGCGAGGAAAACCAAGCAACAAAAAGGGATAGTTGCTATATCTAGTGCTATACTAAGAATTAATGCTAAAGCTATCATTAGAAGTCAATGTGGCTTATTTCTAATTCTTTTCAGAACATGTAAGAGTTATTCTGTTTCTTTTAAATTAGAAGTATGTTGTACTGGAGTAATCACAATTTGAATGCACATTTACCTGTTGCTCCCTTGTTGTTTATAAGGCTGCCTAGGATATATTCAGCTTTCAATAATTTTCCTGAAAAGAAACAACAAAATTCCAATCAATTCATATTGAAAGGAAAATGTATTTCAGGTTCCAAGAATGTATTCCTTTGGAATCTTTCTCATTTTCCACATTTAAGTGACTAAACTTTTATGCTATGAAAAACTGGAGAAAAAATTGTCTAATATCATTTGCAGCAGAGAAGTCATGTAATGGTATACATTTCTAAGTGGAGAAATTTTTTTTTGGGGGGGTGTCAGTTAAGCAACAATGGTATACTTGGAAATATTTGGAATATTAAAGAATTGCTGTTCAGGCATGACACCATTTGGGTTTTCTTGGCAAAGATGTTGGAGTGGCTTACCATTTCCTTCTCCAGATCGTTTTACAGATGAGGAACTGAGGTAAACAGGGTTAAGTGACTTGCCCAGGGTCACACAGCAAGTAAGTTTGAGGCTCGATTTGAACTCAGGAAGATGAGTCTTCCTGATTCCAGACCCAGCACTCTATCCATGGTGTCATTTAGCTGCCCTCTCCTGCAATTCCTTTAATAAGACATTATAATATGACATAAATATGATGTTGTAAGGATGAGTTATTCTTGTGTTCAGGTATCCTCTCCATTGCCCTCAAGATACTTAACAAGACTTGATTTTCTTAGTGACAAAATTACTGTCTGGCCTGGACAGAGCACAGGGCTTGGAGTGGGAATTCAATGTAATAAATATTTATTAATGACCTTTGTACAAGGCACTTTGGAAAAAACAAGACTGTGACATAGATGCTCCTCTCGAGGAATTTACAATCTCGTGGCAGGGGAAAAAAAAGAAACACCAAATTATGATGCAAGGCATGATGTAGTCAGTTCAAAGGAGAAGTCCAAGTAAGGTGCTATGAGAAATCAGAAGAGTCGGAGATCCATTCAGCAAGGGGGTGAGGATAGAGCCAGGCAAAATTTCAAGGTGAAGATGGTCACCCAAATTAAATTAGAGATTGAGGAGGGGGAATGTCTATGACATGAAAGATGGAGCCAAAGACTCAAGTACAGGGTCTAAAACTTACTAATTGAGGGTGAGCCACACAACCTCTGTGATTTTCAGTTTCCTTAGTTGTAAAATGGGTAGTATAGACTCTACCCACAATATAGAATCTACAAGGAGAAAGGGCATGCAATCAGTAGAGCTGAATTCAAACCTCTACTCTGATGCTTACCCTCTCTGTATACTTGGGCATGTCATTGAACTTCTGTGGGCCTTAGTTTCTTCGCCTGTAAAATGGGGTTTGAACCAGATGGTCTCTGAGATATCTTCTAGTTCCAAGCCTGAGTCAATGATTCTATACCTCACAGGATTGGTTTGTTGTTGATGCTTTTTTTTAACCAGAAAAACACTTTATAAACCTTGAAGTACTTTCTAAGTATTGTCTATTACTCTGGACAGCCAGCTGGTGCAGTGGATAGAGTGCTAGGTCTAGATCCAAGATGGGCTCAAAATCTGCCATTGATACTCATTCCTGGGCAAATCACTTACCTTCTGTCTTCTCAGTTTCCTCATTTGTAAGATGGGGATGATAATAATAGCTCCTACTCCTTTTGGGTTGTTGTGAAATTCACATGAGATATTTGTAAAGGGCTTAGAACAGTACCAGGCACATAGTAGGTGATTAATAAATTCTTTCTCCACTTCTCCTTTCCCCTTCACTGCACTGAAAGCCTTAGCTGGATTCTAGGCAAGATCTGTCTGTTATTCTCCAGTAGAGTTAGATTTCAGTGATTGAGGTTTCCAAGGGTAGGCACAGTGTTTTTCCTTTCTTTGTATGCCCCATTCTTAACATGGTACCTGGTACAGAACAAATGTTTAATAAATGTTTATTTACTGAAGCACTGGTGGCACATGGACAGAGCACAGGATGCCTTGAGTTCAGATCTGGCCTCGGACACTTCTTAACTGAGCAAGTCACTTAATCCTGTTTGCCTCAGTTCTCTCATCTGTAAAATGAGCTGGAGAAGAAAATGGTGAACCCTCCAGTATCTCTGCCAAGAAAACCCCAAATGGGGGTATGAAAAGTCAAAAACGATTGAAACGACTGGACAAATACCTTTTATAGGTGGGTATTAAAATAAAATGACCCTGGATCTTTCTCATCCATAACTAGGCTGCCCCAGCTACTCTTGCAAGAATTCAAATATAAATGAAATTTGTTCTCTAAAAAGTCAGGTTCCATGGAATCTATCGTTACCACCATCCCGTCTTCTCTGGCCCCTCTGGTTTGAGCAACACAACTACTTCCCAGGGTTGTCATGAAGGGTCAAATAAGATCATATTTGTAAAGTCTTTAACTCAGTACCTGACACATAGTAGGTGCTTTCTTTTTTTCAAATGAAGGCAGTTTGCCTTTTGTTCATTTTAGGTGAATCTTATATTCCTGTTCTTGGGAATGAAAATAATGCAGCACACTTCAAAATAAATCAGAAGCCATTTAAGTAATTCCATATTTAGAAGCTTCCATTAAAACAATTAAATAATTGATGTCCCTCCTCCCACCCCACACCTCAAGCTAAATAGATCAGCCTCATTTTTAGTTTGGCTTTAGAAGTAATAGGGGAGAACCCCACCCCCAGACTTTAAAGCATCTTCAGGTAGAGCGCATACCCCATGAGTAGTGAAAATATCCAGTTACTTCAGGGGACCTGTCAGCTCCATTGTTTGCATAGTCAAGTGACCATATAGAAAAGAGACGGGGAGAACTCAGAGAAAATGCTAGAATTCTAATTTGCTTTTTAAAGTCTCTTGATCTGAAGTATAGCAATTCAGATACCCCTGTTTGAAAGCAGCAGGACAGATTTGTTAGGAGACAAAAGCTCCAATTAGTATTTTCCACACCCTTTCACAATTTTCTCTACTGCTGTTGGCTCTGAAACCCTTTATGCCAGGGCTTTTGTGTTGGCAAGGGGTGGATGGAAGGGCATGGAGGCAGACATAGGAGAGGGTGGGGGCTGGGATAGAGGTTGAACGATGGCACACTGGGATCTCAGAAGTGCCATCTTCTTCAGTAGACAAAATGCCTTCTCAAAAGTCAAGTGGCTTTTGAGTGCAGTGGAATTAAAGACAGGGCGGTGCCTCAGGAAGCTGAGGTGAGCCTGGCAGGAGGGAGACCTTACCTGTGTTGACTGAGATCCGGGCTTGTCGGATGACCACCTGTGGGGCAATTGGGATTGTAGGATGCAACTTGTGTAGACTTTTGGCGACCTGCAGGAGTTTGCCAGAGGCATCAAGCCCATATAAGAACCGGTCCATCAAGAACACGAGAGCAGCTGCTGTTGGGAAGTCCTGGACCACTATGGAGGCTTTCAAGTATGCCTGGAAAGAAAATGCAGAGGATATAACTAACTGGAACGAATTAGAGAAGGTTAGAAAAGTCTTTAGAGAGAGAGAGAGATGATCTCAGGATCTCTCTTCCTCACATTTC
This sequence comes from Pseudochirops corinnae, assembly GCA_028646515.1. Classification (NCBI taxonomy): domain Eukaryota; kingdom Metazoa; phylum Chordata; class Mammalia; order Diprotodontia; family Pseudocheiridae; genus Pseudochirops; species Pseudochirops corinnae. The sequence continues at coordinate 3,175 of JAQQSV010008929.1, read as the reverse complement.
AGTCTTTCTTTGACTGGACTTGGGATTTCACTGATGAAGGAACTCCCTGTATCCAATCCATGCAGATTGGTGCTCCCCTGATATCTCCAACCATGCCTTATCCACTGTGGTCATCCCCTCCATCTCTGCCCCACCAAGAAATTGGACTCTGACCCCTGGAACATCCCTGGAGCTATGACAGGCCAGCTCTGACCTTATCTCCCTCCATTCCAGGCCACCAACGCCTGATATCTCCAGCCATGTCACTGGGTGTGGATCCCTTTCCTCTCTTACTTTCCCTCCCCTCCCAATTTCTTTCTCTCCTTTATGGTTTTTATTTCCCCATTAAAGTGTAATTACTTGACAGCAGGGACTGTCTAGCATTGTATTATTTGTATTTCCAACACAGAACAGTATCTGAAACTTAGAAAGTGCTTAATAAATGATCTATCTGTCTATCTTCTATCACTATTCAGCTATCCATTTGTCTGTCTGTCTATCACTATTCATCTATCTATCTATCATCTATGTGTCTATCCATCTATCTGTTTATCTATCAATCATCTATCTACCTATCTATCCATCTATCTTCTATCATAAATTTAGAGGGTTCCCTGTGTCACCAAGAGGTTAAGACTTGCCAAGGGTTATAGACAAAGACATCATGTGTTAAAGGTGAAACTTGAACCCGGGTTTTCCCAGACCTGACACCAACTCTTTATTCACCACTTCATGCTATCTCTCTTTTAGTCTGTACTTAAAGAAAAGTAAAGGAAAAATGTACATATCATTGACAAAAGAGAGGACAGAGACAAGGAGACCAAGAAAAAGGAAGTCACAACAAAATAAAAGATGAGATGGCCAGGTTGGCAAAGAGACAGGGACACATAGAGATGCTCCGCATCTGTGTGACCATCAGCTAGTGTTTCCTGCTCACTCTGCTTCTAGGTGGCCCATTTGGGGTTACACTACATCAGCTGAATGTGCATTGCAGGTAGTATACAGCTGGAGTATCAAACGCAAATGGAAATATTTATATATAAGAATCCCTAGAGGCTGCATATTAACTTAGATTTATTCATTTATTTATTTGCTTTTTGGAGGGCAAATTGGTGTTAAATGACTTGCCCAAGGTCACACAGCTAGTTTTTGTGCTAAGTGCCTGAGGCCGGATATGAACTCAGGGCCTCCTGACTCCAGGGCTAGTGCTCTATTAGCTGTGCCACCTAGCTGCCCCCTAAATTAGCTTTAAAATGTAATATTATCTATGTTTTATTGTATTTTGACTTATTTTGTTAAATATTTTCCAACTGCATTTTAAGTTTGGGCTGTACTTGGTAGGGTTTTGGGCAGCATGAGGCCCTCAGGCCCAGGGTCTGACACCTCTGGTTAGTGGGTAGAGAGGTAGACTTGGAGTTGAAAGCCTGGGAATTCTGACTCAGTCACTTCTTGACTATGTTACCTTGGATCAGTCTCCTAACCTCTCTTATGTTGTTTCTTCTATAAAATGGGAATAATATCAGCTACCTCACAGGGCTGTTATAAGGACCAAATGGATGATATACATAAAGCACTATATTGTTCACAGTCATCCCTTCCACATCGTGGAGGTTAGGGGCACAGTGCCACTGTGATCTGGAAAATCCATGTAAAATTTTTTGGCTCTCCCTTCATTTCAGAGAAGACCAATTTTTTTTTCTTTTTGTCTTATGGGGCATTTATAGTACCTTACAGTAAAATTTGGATTAAGTGCCTGGTCATGAGGTCTGCTATCTTTCACGTGTCATCTATATGGCTTCTGCAAAGCTCCCCCAAAATTCCCATTTAATTTTTTATGTAGGCCTTCAATATATTGAAGCCATGATGGGGTTTCCTGGCAGTCAGCAGGAAGGGAGGGTGTTGTTACTCAGTCACTTCCAGTAGTGTCCAACTCTTCATGACCCCATTTGGGATTTTCTATTGGAGAGGTTTTCAATTTCCTTCTCTACTTACAGATGAGGAAACTGAGGCAAACAGGGTTAAGTGATTTGCCCGAGGTCACACAGCTAGGGAGTGTCTGATGACAGTATGAACTCAACTCCTTTTGGACAATTGGCTCCAGGCTATAAATCTTTAAGGCAGAACCACAAATAGTTTCAATATCTAAAATGAAGGGACTGCTTTTACAAACGTGTTTATGAGCAGAGTTTCAGTTATAACCTCACCTGCAATGTATTTGTGCGTGCACGTGTACATACACACACACACACACACACACACACACACACACACACACACACACACACACACACACCCCTGCCAGGAACCATGACAGAAGCATCATCTCTGAAGGTGGAAATATGAGAGAATAAAAAGGATTTAAGTTCTGTTCAAGCCTGTGTAGGCAGAGCCCAGACTATCACATCTCAAGCCTAACCCAAACAGGCCTGTTTGCTTACCACTCAAATACTTAAGTCCTTCTGTAATCTCATCAATATGGATGTTCCAGTTCCCATCCCTGTCTGGCCATTCTGGGAGACTCGTGCTCATGTTCTCCCAGAATTTCACTCTAGGGAGTCCATTCAATGTTCTGGAGGCCTTCCTTCATTTGTTCTGGTATTGGGAGGATATGAGTGGAACAATGTGGCCTCTCTCTAGTCATCATTCACTCTTGACTAGTGACTAGTCCATCTTCTCTCCCTATCATACACTTTCTTGATAGCCCCTTTGAAGCATTCCCTTATAAATCCAATGGGCCATTATGACAAGGCCAGCCTACACTTTAATTTTAGCAATTACTTTAGTTTGTTTTATTTTTTATTATTATTGTTATAATTTAAAAGTCAAGTTACAACACACTGATGAGCTGATCACTGAAGATCAGCAGTGGAATCAACTTTTATAGGTAACTTTAAGACAATTCAGATAGGTCCGCCTCAGCAAAAGACGTTGATTTCTTGAATTTCAGTTTCTCCCCAAGGTAAATTGCTTTAGTTTCAAAGGAGGCAAGTTTTAGAAATTAAAATTATGGATTAAAAAGAACCGGGACAGCTTTCAAAGGAGTGACAGAATCTTTTCTTTCTTTTTTTTTTGAATGACTTGTTTATTTACTTTTAATTTACAAGATTCAGTTCCACGATCACCCAAGTTTCAGATTTTCTCCCCTCCCTTCCCCCCCCCCATGGTGGCGTGCAATCATGTACAGAATCTGCAAATA
>JAQQSV010008928.1:0-13646 GCA_028646515.1 Pseudochirops corinnae | reverse complement strand
CTGTCTGCAGGCCGCAGGCAGGAAGCTACAACGCGGAGGCAGGTGCAAAACCTCTGCCTTTCGCTTTTCTGCTCTGGAGACCTTTCAGCCGGATGCTTATCTCCCCCTTTCATGATCCCTACTCGCAGCTGGTGCTAATCCTCAGCTGGTGCTAATCCGCTCACCTGAAAGGCTCTTCCGCTGCCCCTGGGGCACAGCCGCGGCTTCAGGCCAGGCTGGTTTCGGTTCGCAGTGCTGATATGGTTCCTCATAGCCGGGCTGACTTTAGTGGGAAGTATCCTTGTGTGCGTTTTGGAGTTCTAGGATAGGTTTAGAGTCCTATTTTATGGGTATTTTGGGGTGGCTATGTGAGAGCTACGATATGTTGCTGCTGCTACGCCGCCATCTTGGCTCCGCCCCCTCCTACCTCTCTTATTTTATCTTAAAAATCCCTTTTGAACTCTTCTGGGACTTCTTTTGGGACCAGATACCAATTTACATTTTACTTTGAGGCTTTGGACATAGTTGTCTTGACTTTTTTGCCTTCTGAGTGTGTGCTTTGACCCTCCCTGTCACCATAGCAACTTTCTACGGTCAGATTCTTTTTCTGTTGTTGGCTCATTTTTCCCGCCTATTTCTTGACTTTTAACTTTATGTAAAAGTGGAGCTCTGCTCCTGGGGTAGGGGAGCAACTATCCCAGGCTTTACATTCTTTGTGCAGCTGTTTTCTGAGCTAGTTCTGGGGGTCTGAAAGTTTTCAGTCCTTCCAACAGGTTATGATCTAAGGAGAGGTGTGGTCAGTGCTCTGGCCTGTGAGTGGTCACAAGTACTCTTTTCCACCCGTGAACTGTGACAGAGTCCCTGTTCCCCTGCAGTACATATGCTATTGTTCCTCCCTGCCCTGGGACTGTGACCAAGAACCATATCTGGGCAATGTAACAGAGTCTTTCATCCAGTGCCAGCAAAGGGATCCCTGTAAAAATCTCCTTTTGACCAGTTGTCCAACCCCCTTGCTGTCTGTGGGCTAAGACCTTTGGAAGCTGCTGCCAATTCAGTCTCTGCTGCTGGCTTGCCAGGGTGTGAACTGTGCTGGACTGTGCTCTACTATCATCTCTTTGATATAGATTTTTCTTGCTGACATTCTAAGTTGTCTTGTGGTAGAAAATTGTTTTACCCCATCCTTTTGTTGGTTTTGCTGCTCTAGAATTCATGTTGAGGCATTATTTTATAGTTGCTTGGAAAGAAATTTGAGACAGCTTAAGTGAGTATCTTTACTCTGTCATGTTGGCTCTGCGCCCCACCCCCACATTGTTTTATCAAATGCCAGAATAAAACAGAAGTGGAAGTAAAAAGGTTAAAGTCTTTCACAAAAGTTAGCTGTCACAGTTGTAATCAATAGAACCTTTTTTTCTTATCATGTTTTGTTAATTTCTTTTTGATCTTTTATATTCAGTTCCCTCCATACACTTTGCAATCCTATCAAACTAGTCTTCTTGCTGTTTCCCACCCATGATTCTTCATCTCCTTGCCTTTGCAAATACACTTCCTCTTTCTCTCTCTCCCTCTCTCTTAGAATTTCTGGTTTGCTTCCAAGCTCAGGTCAAAAGTTATCTCATGTATACATCTTTTCCTGATACCAGCTACTAGTGTCTTCCCACCTCAATTAACTTGTAAATTCTTTTGTATATATTTTTGCATATAGTTTTATAATGAGAGTTTGGTGCATATACAGACCACCTAAAAATGAACTCACAAACATGGAAATTTCTGAGGAACTTGCTTTCTGGAGACATGAGAACTGGAACATATGTGGAACTTGAACTCCCTTTGTGATCTACCTTTTTCCATTGATTGCATATGGACTGTGTCCTTAAAACTGCCTGATTTCCTGAATTCTTGAAAGAATTCTATTCCATTGAAGGTCCATTCCCCCATCCCTTAGGATTATACTTTGCTTTGCAGGCAAGTTATTTTTGGTTGTAAGCCTATATCTCTCTTGTACTTTGGAAAATTGCAATTCAACATTTCTTCTCATTTATAGTAGAAGTCTCCAGTTCTTGTGTGATTCTGACAATGGCTCCTTGAACTGCTTCTTTCTGGATGATTACAATATTTTTTCTTTGATATGGTTATAGATTGTGGTTATGGAATTCCTGGGACTTTTCTTTTTGTGATTTCTTTCAGGAGGTCATCAATGAATTCTTGCCATCTTTTTTTTTTTTTGCTCCCTGGTTTTAATTAATGTAGGCATTTTTGATGTATGATTTCTTGAAATATAGTGTCTGGACTTCTTTTTAAAATGATTTTATGGAGTCCAAAGATTTTATATTATCTCTCCTTTACTTTATTTAAAATTAAATATTTTTGAAAATCATTATATTGAATTTTCTTAATTTAATTTTTTGGGGGATTATATTTCTTGCTCTCTTATGCAGTAATTGGTTTTTGTCCAGTTTGTTTTAGTTTTTAAGCAATTTGTTACTTGAGTAAGGTTTGCCACTTTTTCTTCTAAACTATTTATTCTTCTTCCAATTCTTTCCTCCAGAGCTTTTATTTATTTTTTAATCATTTGATTAATTTCTTCTAGATGTTCATGTAGTACTTGTGGAATATCCATGATTTTCCTTTGAATCTCTGCTTGTAGTCATTATGGAATTATTCTCTTCTGTTTGGGTACTTCTAGATCCACAATAATCTTTAATACTTTTCAGCTTTAATTCTGAATTAGAATTTTATACTAGGGTCAAGATCTGTCCCTTCTTACACTTTGCTGGGTGTGTAGGTAGTGGTGGTTTACTCTGCTGCGTTTCCTCTGGGTCTTCTGTTCCTTGTATACGTATGATCTCCCAGGATCTCTGAGGTTCAGAGCACTGGATCTTCAGAATCCTCTCTATTATTTCAGGACAGGACCTAGGAATTTCAGGGTTGTGCCACTCTGAGTATACCTGAACCTCCCTTATGCACAGTATTCAGGGTTTTCATGATCCCCACCCTGGGACTTTGTGACCATCCTGGAGCTTTCTGCTGAGACCTCTCTGCTCTTGCTGCCTCCACATAAAGAGCCTTTCAGGAAGGTTGTGGGCTTGTTAGCCTATGGTCGCACTGCCTTTGTACATGGTCCCCTTTCTGATTGCTCATGGGTTCCTCTCTTATAGTTCTGGAGTAGAAGAAGTTGCTGTATTTTCTCACTGAATTTCTTGATCATCATTCAGTCTGGTGCACATTTCAGGTTTTTGCTGGAGTAGGTGTAGGGGACTTGATATGTCTGCCTCTGTTCTTGGACATCCAGGCTTGGTCATCTTGACCATCCATTCCAGCCACCTTGGACAGAATCCCTTCCTTTCTCTTCTATTTTTTTTACTTATTGGAGAGGGGAAGGTAGGGCAATTAGGGTTAAGTGACTTGCCCAAGGTCACATGGCTAGTTCTGTGTTAAGTGTCTGAGGTCAGATTTGAATTCAGATCCTCCTGACTCCAGGGCCAATGCTCTATTCACTTCACCATCTAGCCACCCCTCCCTTCTATTTTAAAAAAGAAATGATGTGACCTTTTGTATTCAGGTCACATAAACATTTCAGCATATATCTTATCTAGGACAAGGTGTTCTAAACTTTATTTCTGCTAAAATTTTCAGTTTTCCCAAGAGTTCTTATACAAAAGAAAGAGTCCTTATCCCTGAGGCATATTTTATAGGAATCAGAGGCAGCATTTTCCATCACCTCTCTCATATTTGACACTTTCAGCCTTTCCTTTACTGGGAATTCTGGGCCATGGCTATGATGGCTGAAGACAAGGAGAAAAGAGGCTGACTATTCCCAGAACGCATCCAATACAGGCTTACCCAGAGGATAGGCTAGGAGTTTAAGACATAGTCACAAAAGGGTAGGGAAGAGAGGGGGAGAAATTTCCTCTTCTTCTCTATGACTTGATATAGGGGATTCTTTGAAAGCACTTTTTTTCCCAAAGTCTTTGAATGGTACATTTGTCCCAGTGCTTTCCAAAGCAATGAAGGCTCCTGTAGCAGAAATAAAGGAGGCAGGGGCCAGCTCAATTTGGCTGGGGTTACTTCAACTAGAGGGTTTTTTCTTTCCTTTTTCACAATTTAAATAGAATCTTATTTTCTCCCCATTTATGTATTCAGAAATTTTTTTAGCATTCCTTTTTACTAGATTTTGAGTTACAAAGTTTTCTCACTCCCTCCTCACCCCTATTCTGAAAACCAACTAGAGTTTTAAAAACTGTCCTTCATTTTACTTCTGTAAGTACTTTTTTTTTTCCCCCAGTCAAATGCAATTCATTTAGATTGAATTCTTTGGATCATATTGAAAGGGAGAAAAGCTGGAGAGACTGATTAGGATGGGAAAAATAAGCCAAGCCAAGCTTGAATTATTATTGAAATATCTTTATACCTAGATTTTATTATTTTTTTATTTTAATAAATTTATTTCTTTTCTTGTTTACATCATTCATTTCCACGAGATTTTGAGTTACATATTTTCTCCCCATCTTTCCCCTACCCACCACCTCAAAACAGCCATCCCACTGTATAGCCCCTCCCCCAATCTGTTCTCTCCTATGTCCTCCCCCGTTGCCCCTCTGACTATACCTAGATTTTAGATAGAAACCTGGTAATCCCCAATAGGATGGAAAGACTAGGGGATGCGAGGACTTCTGTTCTTCCTCCACATATGCTGAAGTACTCTTTCCAAATGTGTGGTGCAGTGAACTTATGTAGCAACCTTTGACTGCCATCTGGTGGCTTGCGCACATAGCTACTCAAAAATACACCCCTACTTGCTACATGAAAGCCCCTGGGATTGAGCCCATTAGGTGGAACATTTAAAGTCTGTGTTGGTAGATATTAAACTCTGTCATCTTTTATCTTTTTTTTTTGCTTTTTTTTGGAGGGCAGTTGGTGTCATCTTTTATCAAGTGTCAGTAAATCTTCAAATATGGGTGCAATGAAGGTAGAGCCAAGATGGTGGATTATAGGCAGCCACCCAGCTGAGCTCCCCCAACATTCCTCTCTAAACAACTTTTAAATGCCTCGAATCAAATTTTGGATGGGCAGAGTCAGCAAAAGGTGGGGTGAGACATTATAGCCTAAGAAAACTTAAGAGGTTGGCAAGAGAAGTCTGTAATACTGGGGTAGAGGCCTATCTAGAGTCTACATGCAGCAGCAGCAGCTAGGAGAGCCCCCAGCCCAGAGATGGTAAGGGGTTCTGACAGCTGGTCAAGAAAGAGACCCTTTACTAACACTAGCTATAGCTGGATGCTGATTGGCAACTCTATTGCCCATACACAGCTCTGGATCACAGTTCCTGGGTGGAGAGGAACACTGGTGATCCATCACAAGGGAACAGGGGGCCTGGTCACAGTTCCAAAGTAGAGTGCTGGAGGTTTTGATCTTAGGGAAGCAGGAACCCTTCCTGGGTAAAGACCAGAACACAGACAGGCCAGGAGAGCTGTGACCTCACCTTTTCCAGAATCATACAACCTTGGAATCACTGAAAATTTGCTGAAGAAAATAATACCTTAAAAAATAGAATTGGCCAAATGGAAAAAGAGGCACAAAAATCCACTGAAGAGAACTCCTTAAAAAACAGAATTGGCCAGATGGGAAAAAAAGAGGTACAGAAACTCACTGAAGAAAATAATTCCCTAAAAATTAGAACTGGGCAAGTGGAAGCTAATGAGACATTAAAGAGACATTAAAGAGACATTAAAAAAAAAAACAACAACCAATAGAACAAAGCCAAAAGAATGAAAAAGTAGAAGAAAATCTGAAATAACTCATTGAAAAAAATAACTGACCTGGAATATGGATAGAGGAGTTAATATTTGACTCTAAATGCAAAGGGTATCAAGTGGAGTTTATGAAGTGGGGTTGAGGAGAGGGTTGGGGTTGAAATGGTCAAATCTGCATTTTGGGAAAATCACTTTGACAGCTCTGCAGAGAATTCAGTGAAGCAGCCAGAGACATGAGATGGGGAGACTTATCAGGAGACTCTGTATTTCAGTCCCTACCAATCCAGCCCAGAGGTGAAGGCCCCTTCAGAGGAGATAGAGAGATGAACTCTAAGCAAGAAAACCTGTGTTCTAGGCTTACCCTTGCTATATTAGTGACTCTGGGCCAGTCACAACTTAGGAATCATAGATTCAGAGGTCCTGCTGTCCAACATCTCATTTTAAATATGAAGAAATTATGACTAATAGAAGTGGCTTAACTTTGTTCACACAGCTGTCAAGATTAGGAGGGAAGATTTGAGCTCACACATTCCTGATTCCAGGCCCAGCATTTTATCCACTGTGCCTTGGGGCTAGTCACTCCCAGACAACTCCATTACTCTGAATTGCCTATGTGCATTGGGAGAGAGAATTTTCAGCCAGGGAGCTCTCCACACTAAATGGAATCAAAGCTCCCCACCCACGTAAAGTATGACCTGCTTAGTTTGGTGTGAGCTTTTTGTTATAAACAGCCTCCCTGCAGAGAGTTTCGGCAGGTTTCAACCACTGTGTTTTCTTCTAAGAAGCATTTCATTATAGCATTATATTTTATGTGTCTATTTTAATTACATCTTGGCAATCTTACACATGTTTAGTTTTCTGAATTCTCCTTGTTTGGAAACTTCATTTATAACTTGCATAGTAAGAGAAACTAATTGTCTTGTTACTTTTAGTCTTGGAAAAGACTTGCTTGACAAGGGACATAAATGTATTTCTAGTCTTTAGGGACACCTTCCTACCTGGAGCGGAACCTTTTCTGAAGTGTTAAAACCTGCCTCTATCAGTTGAATTGCTTCCCCCGAGTCCGTATTTCCCTTTCTTCCATGCCTATGGGCTTTCTTTGCCCCCAGAGCAACGCCGGGAGCGATCAGGGCTGCTGGGGAAACACTTCGTATTTGCATGCTAATCCGGGGCTGCCCAAGTTGTCCAGAGTGGCTCCGGAGCCTGGGGTTGGGTGAGTGACGCGACTGAGCGGGCGCTTCTCCAGCGGGGATCCAGAAGAGGTCACGTGGAAGGGGCACTTTCCTGCGAGCATCCGAGGACCTGAATTCAGGTCGTCCCTCCTAGGCTAGGTCTCTGGGTGGAGCTCGGAGCTCGTCAGACTCACGGGTTGGAATCCTGTGGGTTTAGGCTAATTGGCCCGGGTGAGTGCCATGGGAATCCCCGCTGGGCCCAGGTCCTGGGGAGAAGCCGGGGTCGGATCAGGAAAGGAGAGCCGCCCACGCGCACGGTAGTCAGTCTCACTCATTGCAGAGACTTGATTACCGAGGGTAGGGCACCGACCCGCAGCCAGGGCTGCTGCCCTCCGGGAAGTGGGCGAGGCTCCCCGGGGTGGGAGGAGGCCGGGGCGGTGCCAGGGGCGGGGCTCTCCCCGGCCGGGCCGCCCGCAGGGACTTCTGGCCAGAGGCCGGGGAGCCCCAGTCTCCCACCAGGCTGTAATTGGCCGAGCCGAGGGCGCGCCGGCACGTGCCTGACTGCCTCCTGCGCCCCGGGGCTCAGTCCTCAGGGCCGCCCCGCAGCTTCTCGGGCCCCCGGCCGGGAGGATTAGGACCCGGAGGAGGAGGAAGGAAATCCCCGCGGCTGGGGCTGCGTGCTCGTCTCCTTCGCTCGATCGGCGGGTGGTCGCGGGGAGTGCCCGCTGCCCTCGGGCCGGCCGGAGGCATGGAGGCTGCTGAGCTGGCGGTGCAGGTGGTGGGCACCTGGCTGGCGTTAGTGCTCAGCCTCATCCTCCTGCCCTCGGCGTTCGGCGTGTCGCTGGGCATCTCCGAGGCGTACATCAAGATCCTGGTGAAGACCCTGGAGGTGAGTGCCTGCGGGACCCCCGCGGGGGCCGGGGGACCTCCGCCCGCCACCATGAATCAGCAGCAGCCGGCTCGGGCCGCTGCGGAGGGCTGAGCAGAGCTGGCGGCTGCTGCGCCCGGGCCCTGGCTTCCCCCTCCCGTTGGCTTTCCAGAGGTGACCCCTGAAAGACCTCGTGGTCCTTTCCCCCAGTGTCCCTGGGCGATCGTTTGCTGACCTGGGGCTGACCGCCAGGCACTGGCTCGCACTCACCAGACCTGCTCTGAGTCCTCTTGGCTTCAGGTCCGATGCTAGCCGGGTTCCTCCTTTTCCTTCCTGTAAAACTTGTCTGAGATTGACCCGCTTGTCTCCGATTCCGGGATCCGTTCCGACGCGAGCCGCAGTCACCTTCTCCCAGGCGTTCTTCTCTCCTTGTGATCCTCCACTTCCTAGCAGCTTCCTCGGGTGGTTAAGCTCCTACAGTCCTAAAGTAACTCGATCTATAGAAGGACCTCTTAAATCAGAGTTTAAATGACCATTGATCGCTTCCTCAGCCATACCTGTTGGCCATCTTTCCCCTCTCCCCATTCCTAAAATTTGTCCAGCCTGAATAATTGTCATGACCCCATACTCTCCAGCATTTGCATGTCACTCTGTGTGGCTTTGGTTTTAACCATTGTTTTTTCTTTGTTTTTAAAATACTGTTTTAATGGCTATGCCCCTGAGTACAAGGATTGTCTTGAGAGGACAAGACTAAGACTTAGCTGCTAAGTAATGCCCAAGAAAATAGAGTGGGTGGTATGTGATGGACATGTGCCATCCAAAATTGGCTCAGGTGTAAATGCACTGCTTATTTCTGGATCAGATAGTGAGTGCCCCGGGCACAGAAGGAATCAAATTTATGTTAATTGATTTTTTTTCTTCATTTTCTTCCTCTCGGATCAAGGTTTCTGGTAATATTGATTAGGGGGAAAAGAGCACCAGACTTTCCTTTTGTATAGAAATTTAATTTGGCTTGTTGCAGAGATTGTCCAAAATCTAAAATCAATACCAGTCTTTTTTTTCTCTTTGCCCTGTGGCTTCAAGAGAACTTTTGGGCTTGAATAGCCCAACATATAGACCAACTCAATATTTTTTCTAAAAGCTTCCCTGTGCCCCCCATTGTTTTGTCATTTCCACCTTCAAAAGATGTTCCCCTGGCTTACTCATAATTGCCATGACCTTCTGTAGCAGAACTGAACAAAACATAGCGTTTTTAATTTGGGCATCTGGATCAGGCTACTTTTAGTTGTAAATAGATATGTGGGTTCTAGCATATTTATTAAATGTATTGGATTTTTCCAGAAGTTTGAAAGCAGGCTGACCAAGATGCCAAATTCAAAGCAGTCTGTTCAGTTCTGTTATAGTTAGTAGATGGCAGCTATCATTTGAGTAAGTCTAACAATTTATTTTTAGACAATTTAATAGAAAGGGACGTAATAGTTGAATTCCCAACCCCTCAAAAAATAAATCATTCCTCAGATTTCTATTTAGTTAAATGCTGTGTATTTTAATAGGCCAAAAATCTAACTACATTGATCTAGGTATATAGAATAACCTAAATATTGATTTGTCATATGATACTGAATAATTAAAATAGTTTAAAACAATGTCGTGTTTTGTTATGAGACACCATTCAGCCCCCAAAAAATTATTTTGTAAGTGTGTGGCAGGAAAAATAGGACAAACTTGGAAGAGGACCATGATATTAAGGAGGTGATGCCATGACATGCAAGTGAATTGGATTTAAGCAAGGGAAGGCTGTATAATACCACCAGACTCACTTTCTCCTCTAGAGCCATCTGGGTCCAGTGACTAAATATAGATCAGGAGTTGGCTTAGAAACAGTAGTGGGTTAGGATTGCAGGTAAGTAAGCCTCTTCCGTTTGTGATTCTGAATTCTCTTGTGGTCTGTGGCCTTCCAGAGGATTAGTTCTGAGTTCTAAATTAGTATCTTTAAAGGAAATAAAAGGTGTTTGGGTGTCTTCTCATTGATGAAAATGAAGGCCACTAGCAAATATTTGCTGAGCTGCATCAGTGGAAGATGTTGCCATGTCCTGGGGCATTCCATAATTATAAAAGCACAGGTCTGGACCAAAAAAAGTTCTAGAAAAGAAAATGTCCACCCAGATTGATTCCTGTAACTAACTTGTCAACAACTACAATGCATGTGATTTTCTCTAATCATGCAACATTTTAATCCTCTGTTCAGCTTAACTTCAATGGGACACATTTTGGAGTTCTTTTTCCAGTAGTCGTGATAGTTTGAATTAAGCTGTCCTTATTTGGCAGAGCAAGAAAAATGGTGAAATAATTGAAGGCTGGCTTTTGATAGCATAATCAGTTTTCTAATTGAAATCCTGAAGATTTATAGAGCACTCGGTGTAGGTGCCATGTTCTTAAATATTTGGTTTAAAACATTTTACTAGAATATTCCCTATATGTCTAAGTTGTAACGCAGTCTGTATTTTTTTTGGATGTACTTAAAGATTATATCCCTTGTTTTAGGAACTTTACTTTCTTCTAGTCCCTTCCAATCCATTAGTAATAATAGAAGTTTCTCTTTATGCCATGATATTTTAGGGAGGATTTTAGACTGGTCACTATTTAACAGTTGACATTTTCGACCATGACACATTTTCACGTGATCTTATATTTCTCCATTATTTTCTCAAGTCTAGATAATCAACGGAAAATAAATCGAGTCTTGATTTGTTTTATTGTCATTTAATCATTTTGAGCCATGAACATCTCTTTCTCACACTATTTGCGGTTTTCTTGGCAAAGATACTGAAGTGGTTTGTCATTTCCTTTTCCAGCTCATTTTACAGATGAGGAAACTGAAGCAAACAGGGTTAAATTTAAATGACTTGCCTAGGGTCACACAATAAGTGTCTGAGACTGGATTTGAACTCAGGTCTTCTAGACTCTAGGCCTGGTGCTATATCTGTGGTACCACCTAACTACCTTGATTTGTAGGATTTGCTGATTTCTGAGGTATAAACGCTCACAATTAAAAATTTAAGGAGCTTAGGAGCCAAGATGGTGGAGTAGGACCCAGACAGATGAACTCTCTCAATATTGCCTACCAAACAACTTTAAAATAACACCTCAAATCAAATTTTGGAGCAGCAGAGGCAACAAAAGGTCAGAGGGAAAAGATTTTCCAGCCTAAAATTAATTTAGGAAATCTGCAGGAGAGGTTTTTAACACTGGGCTGGGTGCAGCCTCTCCAGTGTGGTAGGAGTACCAGCAACCGCAGCAGCAGCTTTGAGAGCTCTCAGCCCATAGACTTTAAGGGGATTGAACAATTGGTCAGAAAGATTACACGGCATCCTTTGCTGGCACTGGGTGCAGCTGGCACTGATTGGCAACTCTATTGCCCATAAGCTGTTCTGGGTCACAGTTCCAGGATAGAGAGCAGTGCTGGTGATCAGTCAGAAGGAAGCAGAAGCTCTGATTCTAGTTTCAGGGCCAAGAGGAAATCTAGCACTTGTGCTACTGGGGAACAGGAGCCTTTTCTGGGTAAAGACCAGACTACAAATTAGGAGAGCAGTGAACATACCTCACCTTGGAAGCACTGAAGACTTAGAGACACTTTTACTCCTTCCCCCAGCCTCCTAAACTAACTCAGAAAACAGCAGCACACACACACACACACACACACACACACACACACACACACACACAAGCCTGAAGCTTTGAACTTTGCCTTTCTACCCCAAGGTGAGCAGAGTCCAACTTAAAGTTCAAAGTGCAGAAATAGGTTGTGAAAATGAGAAAAAAACAACAATAAAGAACTTGACTCTTAAAAGCTATTGTGGTGGTAGGGGAGACCAAGACATAAACTTAGAAGACAACAATGTGAAAACAGCTATAAGCAAAGTGGTGAAGAAAAATGGTAATTGAACCTATGTCCATCAAGATTTCCTGGAAGAATGAAAGAAAAAAGATGAATGGTGGAGGAAAAATTTGGGAAAATAATGAGAGTGATACAAGCAAAATATGAAAGGAGAATTAACAGCTTGGTAAAAGAGGCACAAAAATTCACTGAAGAAAGTATTTCCTTAAAAAAACAGAATTGTGGGCAGCTAGATAGCTCAGTGAATAGAGCACCAGCTGTAAGTTCAAATCTAGCCTCAGATACTTGATACTTAACTAGCCGTGTGATCTTGGGCAAGTCACTTAATCCCAATTGCCTTGCCTTCCCCCTCCTTTCTCCCCCCCACACCGAAAAAAAGAATTTGGACTGTCTGAAAGCCAGGATCAAAAAGAAAGTCTGCACATCACATTTCAAGAAATTACAAAGGACACCTTCCCTAATATCTTAGATCCAGAAGATAAAATAGAAATAGAAAGACTCCTCTGATCCCCTCCTGAAAGAGATCAAAAAATGAAAACTCCCAGGAATATTATAGCCAAATTCTGAAGTTCCTAGGTCAAAAAAAAAAGCAGCCAGAAAGAAATAATTCAAGTATTGTGGGGCCACAGTCAAGATCACACAAGATTTAGCAGCTTTCATCTTAAAGGAATAGAGGACTTAGAATGTGATCTTCCCAAGGGCAGAGGAGTTAGGATTACAAGCAAGAATCACCCACCAAGCAAAACTGGGGTGTGGGGGAGAGATGGATATTTAATGAAATAGAGGACTTCCAAGCAGAGGATTCAAGAGAAGCGTGGAAAGGCAAACAAAAAAGAGTAATCATAAAGAACTCAATGGAGTTAAACTGTTTACATTCCTGTATGGCAGTGGTTCTCAACTTTCCTAATAGCCTCAACCCTTTAATACAGTTCCTCATGTTGTAGTGATCCCCAACCATAAAATTATTTTCGTTGCTACTTCATAACTGTAGTTTTGCTACTGTTATGAATCGTAATGTAAATATCTGATATGCAGGATGTATTTTCATTGTTACAAACTGAACATAACCCACAGGTTGAGAACCGCTGCTGTATGGGAAGATGAGCTATCTAACCCCAAAGAACTTTATCATTATTAGGGCAGTTAGGAATCTTTACTGTGAACTGATTATGTTGGGACGATCTCCCTGAAAAGAATGTAGGGGTGAGAAAGAGGGGAGCATTGGGAGAATCATTTGAAAAAAAAACTGAACAATTGACTTTCCATTCATATTGACTCCAGCACACCTCTGGTTTTAGAGTTCTGTCCCTGTGTGGGTAAAATTTAATATTAACATGTTTTTACAGATACTTGGATTGTTCTGTTTTCCTAAAACATTCAGTTGGTCTCCATAACAGTAGTTATCTACGTGACATTATAACTACCTACTATGAAGATTGTAAAATATATCATCAGGACTAACTACAAACTTAAAGGAAAAAATTAGTTGATTCTCAGTAAATAGCCAGTGCCGTCCAGTTGGTGTTGATGGTCCTAATGATCATAAAATGCTTCCTTGTAGGTTTTTCCAATTTTCTAATGTCAGAAGTAAGAGGCATGTTCTAGGTAATCTAGTTTAGTGCCCTTGGCAGTAGTGGTGGAGCTGGAATTTCTTTTTTTTTTTTTTTAATTGTTTGACCTAAATGACTTTATTGTCTTTATTTTTTTTTAATTTTATTTTAGTTTGCATCATTCATTTCCACAAGATTTTGAGTTACATATTTTCTCACCTTCTTTCCCCTACCCACCACCCCAAAACAGCCATCCCAGTGTGTCCCCCCTCCCCCAGTCTATTCTCTCCTATGTCACTTTTCAGCAGGGCAGGATGGATCTCCCAACCACAGTGTCTGTGTATCTCAAGTTCCAGTTGGATGTAGTCAATAATAATAATAATAATTGCATATATAGATATAGATATATATTTATAACATTTGATTATGGAA
>JAQQSV010008927.1:0-13647 GCA_028646515.1 Pseudochirops corinnae | reverse complement strand
TAGTCTTTCCCCAATATTATAATGATATATAATTTATACTTTATATTGATATGCAACATATTTATATGTAATAATTTATATGTATGTGCAATAATTTTATATGTAATATTTATATATAATTTATATGTAATGATTTTTGCTGTTGTTCAGTTGATTCAGTCATGTCTGACTCTCCATGACCCTGTTTGGGGTTTTCTTGGCAAAGATACTAGAGAGGTTTGCCATTTCCTTCTCTGGCTCATTTTACAGATGAGAAAACTGAGGCAAACTGGGTTAAGTGGCTTGCTCAGGGTCATCCAGCTAGTAAGTGTCTCAGGTCAAATTTGAACCCAGATCTTCCTGATTTCAGGCTCAGCACTCTCTCTGCCCAGCTGTCCCCATGTACATAGATACAATGTAATTATATTTGTATTGTATGAATACAATGATAATACAGCTTAATACTAGAACAGCACATTAAGGTTTGCAAAGCACTTCACACATGTGATCTCACTTGAGATTATAGAGAGCACAAGCTCCCTGAGGGCAGGTGCTTAATAAATGCTTATTGATTTGGAATCAGAAAACCACAGCTCCTCCGAAGCCCTAGTCTTCCTGTGTGACCTTGGGGCTCTCAGTTTTCTCATCCATGAAATGAAGCAGTTGGACTACATTGCCTCTGAAGTTCCCTCCAGCGATAGAGCTGTGAGCCCCCAGTCTCATCCAGGTCTCAGATTCCTCATTTGTCAAAGGAAGGGCTGGGCCAGAAGGGAACTTTAAAGGCCTTTTCAGTGGAAAGGGAACTAAATTTGGAGTCACCACATCTGCATTTGAATCTCAGCTCTACCATTTGCTAGCTACATGACCTTGGGTAAGTCACTGAATCTCTTTGGTCCTATTTCCTCAGCTATAAAATGAGGGGCTGGAAGAGAGGAGAATTATATGGGGCCCTTCCAGTGAAAAGAATATTGAACTCGTCACAACTGCATCTCCTCTTGGCTGCTAATGTAAGCTTGGATATGGCACTTCATGTCCTTGGGCCTCAGTTTCCTCAGCTGAAAAATGAGGGAGTTGTCCAGGATGGCCCCTGAGGTTACTTCTAGCTCTAGATTTGTGATTCTATGCAATGAAGGCAGAGGTAAATTGACCCAAAAGCCATCTTTGGGGATTGGGCTACTAGCAGAGCCTGGTGAATTTGGCCTTTTGCAGGGCTGAAAGCAGCTGGCTCTTGCCTGCTGCTACAGGGCCCTGCCATGCCTTCATTATCCTAGAAGAGTGTTGGAAGCTAGGGTTGGGGGGGCAGTCTGGTGTGTGAAGGGAGGAAGTCACAGGGGCAGGTGTTGCCAGATCAGCAGATGTTACTTCTCAGGCTCTACCATCTTTCCAAAAATAAAAAAAAAAATCCCCAGCCTCTATTCAGGACACAAATCAGTCAGGCAGTGAAAAGGGGCCTTGAACTAAGAAGGAAATGTGGCTCCAGAGCACTTCTGACCAAAAAGGAAACCCAGTTTCCCTCTCCAAACTCACTCCATTTGTGTAAATTCCAAGACCCAGATCTGTGATGGCCCACTCGTGAGTGCTGGTGTGAAGATCAGTTTTACAGACCAGAGTCATGGCACCTTGGTGGATTGGACAGTGTGTGACTCAAGATCACATGCCCAGGATGGGAAGACACAAAAAGGAGACTTTTAAGCACTACAGACAGTCTCATATAAAGGAAAGATAGCAAGGTTTGAAGTCAAAGGTCTTGAGTTCAAATATGAGTACTGTGTGACTTTGGACAAGTGATTTTCCTCTCTAAGGCTCGGTTTCCTTATGTGTAGAATGAAGTAGGGGGACTAGCAGAACTCCAAGGGTCCTTCCAGCTTTGAATTTGGGGGTCTTATGATGGCTTGGAGTGAAGGAGTCTGGGAAGGGAAGTGAATAACAAAGGGGAGAAGGGGGCCAAGTTCTCCTTGTAGCTCCAGCTGGCACCAGTGAGCCCCTCCCAATGGATGCCTCCTGTTGTAGCCCAATGGTGGAGAGTGCCAGAGGATCTCAGCCGGCAAACAGAGGCTGGCCCCTGAGTGGCATATGGGTGGGCACGAGAGCTTCTTTATCAATGCCAGGAGGATGAATGGCTGTTCTGTGCCCATTGGGAGAGGGGCTGAGGTAATGTGGGAAGTGTGAGTCCTGGGGGTTCTGGGACCCAGCCAGCCTTCCCTGCTGTCTAGGATGAATCCAAGTGACCTCTTGTTTCAGATTTTCCCTATAGACTTCAGACCTGGGATAGAATAGACGTTTTAAAGCCAACAGGGACCTTAGAAATTGCCTAAAACAGCCCTTTCCTTTTTACTGTGTATATAGCTTGATTTGATATTTGCTTGCATGTTGTCTTCCCCCTCAGATTGTGAGTTCCTTAAGGGCTAGGACTGTCTTTTGCCTTTCTTTGCATCCCCAGAACTTAGCATTGTGCCTGGCACATAGATATTCAGTCATTTCAGCTGTTTCTAATTCTTGGTAAACCCATTTGAGGTTTTCTTGGCAAAGATACTTGGCAAAGATATCCATCTCCAGCTCATTGTACAGATGAGGAAACTGAGGCAAGCAGGGTTCAGTGACTTGCCCAGGGTCACAGAGCTAGCAAATGTCTAAGGTCAGATTTGAACTTCGGGAGATGAATCTTCCAGATAGAGCACTCAATGCACTATGATGTCACCTAGCTGCCTTGATTAGAAGAACACAGTAGGAACTTAATAAGTGCCAACTGAAAAAAGAAGGAACCAAAGATTCAGAATGCTTAATTGGCTTGAGTAGAGTCACACAGTTAGTAAACAGACAAAATGGGATCCCAGCATCCCAGGATTGGGGGGCTCAAGCCAGCCTTAGTAACCCCAGTTGTCTCATTTAATAGATGAGGAGGCCAAGTCTCAGAGATAAAGCAACTTGCTGAAGTTCCCAGAAGCAGTAAGGAGCAAGGATGGGATTTAAGCCCAAGGCCCCTCACTCCAGTTTAAGTTTTATTTCCTCTGCACCAGCTGGTTGCTCCTCCCTGCAGAGCATTTGGGAGCTTTGAGCAATGAGCCTTGGAGAGCTATGCCTAGTCCTGTAATGGGCCTTCATACTACAGAGCACCAAGAATTATACTTGGGGGACCTGGGTTCAAGGCTTCATTCTGCCACTTACTATCTGTGTGATCTTGGCCAAATCATCCTCTTTATGCCTCAGTTTCCCTATGTGCAATATGAGGAAGTTGGACCAGATGGTTTCTAAGGTAGGTTTCCAGCTCTAAATCTCTGATCCTGTCAGAAAATTACCCTCAGTCCTCACAATACTGAGGGATCTAATGGGTAGAACCCATTCAACATTTTGTTTCTCTAAAGGGCAAGAGTGAGAGACCAGTCCCACACTATTTAGAGATGAGTCAAAATGACCATCACTGGCAATATTATGGCATGAATGTCCATGGCTTAGCACAACAGATATTACGTATTTCTAAAAGGTAACACTTATTTTTTGGAAATTAAATCCTACTTCACAGATGTATACTATCGAGGCAGCTAGGAGGCACAGTGGGTAGAGCGCTGGGCCTGGAGTCAGGAAAGAAGATTAATCTTCATGAGTTCAAATCCAGCTTCAGGCATTTACTAGCTGTGTGACCCTGGGCAAGTCACTTCATCCTGTTGGCTTCAGTATCCTCATCTATAAAATGAGCTGGAGAAGGAAATAGAAAACCCCTCCAGTGTCTCTGTCCAAGAAAACCCCAAATGGGGTCATGAAGAGTCAGATGCAACTGCAACAAGTGAGCCACAACACATGATTTCGCATTGAGAAACAATTCTGAGAAACTTGGGAAGATTTCTATAAACTGATGCAGAACCAAGTTAGCAAAACCAGGAGGATAATGCATGCACAACCACAATAATATAAAGGAAAACCACCTTGAAAGACTTCAGATCCCTGAAGAATAGCGTTCAATCATGACTTCAGTAACCTAATGGGGAGAATGTTCCCCACCTTTCAACAGAGAAGTGGTGGTCCTATAGGTACAGAACAAGGCATATGTGGCCCTATGTGGTCAATGTGTTAAATTATTTTACTTATCTGTACTTTCTTGTGCAAAAGAGGATTCAATGAGGGTAGGAGGTAGTCTCTAAGTAGTGATAGTGATATAAGAAAAAAAAACATTTAAAAAAAAACATGTAATTCAATGGGACACCTTTTGTAAAGTGAAAAATCACTTTTGTAGCTTGTACATTAGCTCTCTTAGTATGGAGCATCACTGTGGAAGACTGCCAGACTTGTAGATCTGGTATATGATCTCCGGGCAGAACTCCAGCACTTTTACTATGTGAAATCACACAGAGTCAGATCGAGGACCTTCCTTACCTCCACAGCCAACAATGGAATCCAGGTTGTTGTTCAGTGCTTTCCCAGAAGTTCAGTTCAGGGTCTATCAATCAAGACCGCTGACTACGCAAGTTCCCAGGCCATCCAAAGCAAACTCACCTGTTGGGCACAAGCAAAGCCAACAATGACCCTTCCTCTAGATTATAAATAGGACTCCCAATGTGGCTCCCCCAACCCAATTCCAGGTGTTTCCCAGTCTTTTCATTGATCCTGAAGTCTGTGCCAAACTATGATCATTTGTAATATGGAGTGTAAAGACAAGAAAACACTGTGGAGAGCATCGTAGCTATAAATACTGAAATGGTCGTTCTCTGGAGAAGAATGCAGCCACGTTCTGCTTGGCTCCAGAGGGCAGAAACAAGCCCTGGTTTGAGGTAAAGAAAAAGCTTCTGACAATTGGAGCAATCCCAAAGCGGGATGGGTTGCTTCTTGTGAGAGTGACTTCACCCTCATTCAAGGTATTCAAGCAGAGGCCAGATGGTCAGCAACTACTCAGGTGTTGTGTAGTGGGGGCACTCGATCAAGTTCAGGATTCTAACTCAGATTCTGGAATTGAAACATTTGGTGAGTCTCAGAATCCGGCTTATTTCATTGGTTCTCCATCACCCACCCACCTCAGCTGCCCCATTTCTCTCCACATCCTGGTTCTCAACCCAATTCAGTCTCTCCTCTTCTTTCCCCTCTATGTTTGATATCATATCTTGGGTATGGGGAGGCAGGAAGTTGTGCCTGACCCAGCAACTAAAGCAATGGTATGGTGTTCGACACCCCTTATGTCAAAAAGACAAAATCAGAGACAAAAATGCCAGCTCCCCACTGACTAGCTGATCCATTCGTACCCTCCAAGAGGCTGGGCGAAGGACTGGATCGAGGACGCCTGGGACTTCTCCTCCCTTTTCTCCCCACTCCTCCGTCCTGGGCTCTGATCCCTGCAGGGAAGGAGCCAACCTCAGCCAGGGAAGTACTTGTTCCACTAGCCAGCACAATGCAAATGTGATTAGCATGCCCAAGCTGGCGGGCGCTAATGTCACGCCAGACGGCATGGGATGAAGATCCTGTCGGGCAGATTGGGGGAAGTATCTCTTCCAACTCGCAGCTCATCCCCCCAAGATGTGTGATTTCAGGCTTTTTCTCCCAAAGAGCAAAATAAATAAATAAGTAAATGAGTGCAGGGAGTTAAGTAATAAAAGCTAAGACTGTGTTTAACACCACCGTGACTTACAGCTGTCACATCTTCCCCATGCTAGTGCTCTCTCTGCTCTCTCCCTCTGTCTTCCTCCCTCCTTTTCTCTCTCCTCCCTCCCTCCCTCTCCCAATTTTTCTCATTCTCTGTGTCTCTGTCTCTCCGTCTGTCTCTCTCATTTTCCTCTCTTCTGTGATTATTCTGTGTGCGTGTGTGTGTTTCCCTCCTTCCCCCTCCCCTCTTCGATATTCATTGCTTCACTTGAAGGATCACAGAAGCATTGGGCTTAGGTCCTCTAGAGGAGCTTTGCTCAGTATCATACTTTCATTTTACAGTTTTACAGGGGAGGAAATTGAGGCCCAGAGAGGGGAAGCTTCTTGCCCAAGGTCACATAGCTGAAAAGTAGCAGAATCAGGATTCGAATCCAGATGTCCTCTTTCCACTCCATCCCACTGCCTCACATCAGTCATAGTATAGCAGACAGAAAGTTGAATGGGTAAATCACTGGAGTCAAGATCCTGGCTCTGCTCTCTATTCCCTGTCATTTTTGCTCTCTGAGACTCAGCTCCCCGCCTGTGAAATGAAGAGAGTTGAACTAGGTGACTTGTTGGCCCTAAATCCCATGATGGTGACTGTGGCAGCTGGGATTCCAATCACATCCCTGACTAAGGTTCCAGCTCTTCCAGATACCGCACTGCTCTAACCTGGTCCTGTTACGTTCTTCTATTTCTTGCTTTGGCCCATGAATGACATTCCATCTGTGGTTTGTTACTTCGCACAAATTGTCTCTCATGCCAGGAATGTCCACCCTCCTCACCTTTACCTCTTAGAATCCCTGCCTTCCTCCAAGGTTCACTTCAGGTCCCACCTTTCCTGTGCCCCCTGTGTTCAGAGCTGATCTGGGTTTTTGTAAGTGTACAGGGCTCCTGGGGAAGACCTTCTTCTCTCATCACAGATGGGCACCTTCTCAGAAATTTAAGATGTTAAACAGCTGCTTGGGACACTGAGGAGGTAAAGTGATTTGCCCAAAGTCACCCAGTCCATCTGTATCAGAGGCAGGTTGAACTACTTCCTTCATAATAGAAGCCAACCTTCTATCTATTTTTGTCCAACCACCCCAATATTACTTTGTATATATTTTGTATTCAATGACCTGTGTATATTCCTTATAGAATATAAAGTCCTCACAGGCTAGAAAGGTTTTGTTTTTTGCATCCCTGGCACCTAACACAGTGCCCTACACATAAGAGGGGCTTAATAAATGCTGGATGAATCTTCTGTCACAGAAATTCAAAGCAGGCAGGATTTCATGGGCACCTGTTAGACTGTCTGTCCCAACAGGCACATTTCTCTTCCCAAGGTGGAAAGTGAAGATGGAGGTTCTACCAAGAAACAGGACAGTTGTGATTCCAATGTCATGAACTGAGAACCCAGACCCAATTAGCTAGGCATGGCTCAAGTCAAGCCTCAGTCTGGATACCCTGTGGGAACCACAGCCCAGTCTGGGCATTATCAGAAGAAATCTCCTCAACTTCAGCTCCAAACCCTACTCCTTTACCCAGCAGATTTTTCTACCAGGGACTTGTCCCCTGACATTCTGCTGTGTTTTCCTTGTCATTGTTTCATTTTATTATTCTTTCTGGCTCTGAATGGGATCAAGAAGTCACCCCTACCCCCACCTTCAGTCACTGAGAGAGTGGGGAAGTAGAGGAGGTCTTGTACATGTATCCATACTGGGAAGGCGTTTGCCTTTAAACCACCTCCCCCACAAAAAAAATACCTTAGGTGCTTCAGCTAAAGCCTGGATGAAGAAATGATCTGGCTAAGAAAAATAACTTCTATTCCTGGAGAGATTTAGCTGTATAAGTGTTTTCTCACCATAATCCTCTGTGGTAAGCAGCATGAGGATTGCTTTCCCCATTTTATAGAGGAAGAAACTGAGGATCAGCTAGAGTTAAGTAACTTGCTAGGAGTCACACAGCTAGGAAGTGTCAGAGCTGAGCTGACAGCTAGCTTTTCCTGATCCTAACTGAGCACTACCACTTTCCTCCTCCCAGCTTTTTCTGTGTAGGATGGGACATGGTTGGGTTGGATCAATCCTATCATGTCCTAGCTGTGGACAGCTCTTAGGGAGGATCATCTTTTCCCAGTCCAGACTGGCCCTTGGAAGGTCATACAGTAGACAGGGTGCTGCATTTGGAGCTAGAGAGACCTGAGTTCAAATGCTGCTTCAGGTACATATGAGCTGTGTGACCCTGGGCAAGTCACTTAACCTCTATCTGCCTCATTTTTTTTTCACTTGTAAAGGATAGTAACTACATCTACCTGCCAGGCCATCAACTGAGATAATCTATGTAAGGTGCTTTGCAAACCTTAAACCCTGTCTAAGTGCTAGTAGTTGTTGTTACGCTTTTAGTTGCTTGAGACGTTAAGAGGATGAGGGACTTGCCCAAGGTCATACAGTCCAGTATGAGGCAGAGGAGAGACTTGAATCCAGGTTTTTGTGACTGGCTATGTACAGCTCTCAGGCCACATTGTAAGGCTAAGGAATTTAGTGCTGGAAGAGATCTCAGAGATCCCCGAAAGAGGCAGTGTGGTATAAGGGAATGAGAAGGAATGAGTCAGAAAGAATTTGGACTCAAGTTAGCTCTCACACTTGGTAACTGCGTGACCATTGTCCTATCACCTCAGAACTCTAAGGGGGCAGTTTTCTCATCTGTAAAATGGGGATAATGATACTTGTACTGTCTCTATCACAGGGTTTTTGTGGAAAGACTTTTTAAACCTTAGAGAATTATAAAAAGGCAACTATAAAAAGGCAACTTTTTTTTTTAAATCTAGCCTAATCTTAGCAGTCAACCAGTTAGCATTTATTAAGCACCTGCTATCATAAGTGATGGTTAAGTACTAAGAGCTAACTAAGTAAGAGAGACAGGATTTGAATTAGATCCTCTACCTCCAAATGATTGTTTGAGGAGCTCTGCACTGCTCAGGATCGCCTGAGTGGGCAAAGACAAGCTCCACAAACAGAGGAACTTTGGTGCCAGGCCTTACCAGGGACCTGCAAATTGGAATTCAGAGGTGTCCTAGCCAACACCTGCCCCCATTCCCTAAAAGGAAGCACAAATCTTTCCTGTAGGACTGCCATCCTGTCTGGGATCTCTTCTCTTCCTTTTTCGAGATCCATAAGAAAAAGATCTCACATTTATATGATGTTCAACAGTCACAGAGTGCCTCTTCCTGATGTTTATCCTAGCCATAAACTCTTAGGACAGCCAAGAATTCGTTGCTGAGTCAATAGTGAAAACCAGCATAGTGGACACTAAAGGAAATTAGGCTGGTTTTTAGGAGACCTGGGTTCTAGACCCAACTCCTCTAGAAGAAAGATGGAAGGCCATAGCATCCCTCTGCCACTTCCCCACATTGTGAAGTCCCTTCCCAAAAGGTTCCCAGTAAGTGTCACTGGCTTCCTTCAAGACTGGGCTAAAATGCCTGCTTCTACAGCTGATCTTTCCCAGACTCTCAATTCCCACACCCAAATGCTGGTGACTTCCTTCCCTTGTTAAGCTACTGTTCATCCACTCCGTATGTGTCTTGTGTATTCTTATCTACATACAGTTAGAATTTAAGTTTCTTAATGGCAAGGATTGTTTCGCTTTTGTTATTTTATCCATAGGACTTAGCACAGTGTCTGGCACATGGTAGACACTTAAGGGATGCTTGACTGGTTGCCTATAGAGTCCAAGACTCCCATGCCAACTCCCAGGAGGCTCTGTTTTAGACTTAAGCAATTGCAGAAGAGAAAGGCACCTTAGAAGATAGATGAGCAAAACCAGAAGGGACCTTGGCAGTCACAGTAGAATGGACTTTGGGACACAGACCATCAAATCCAGAAGGGACCTTAGAATGCAGAATGTAGCAACTTGGAAGTACCTTAGAACTCACCATTTCAGAGCTGAGGAGACTGCAGAATACAGAATGGGAGCTGGAAGAGACTGTGGAACACAAGATATTAAGACTCAGAGTGTTAGGGCTGGATGAGACTTTAGAAGAGAGAATGTTTAAGTTGGAAGGGGACTCAGAACACTGACAATGGAATACCTGGGCCAAAAGAGAGCTTAGAAGAGAGAAAGTGGAAGTTTGGAAGGACCTTAAGACACAGAATGTCAGATTTGGAAGGGACCTTAGGTCACGTGCCAGCACTTGGGGGACCCTAGAACACAGAATGTCAAAACTCACAGATACTTTAAAACACACATCACCACAGGGAGGGACCTTAGAACATTGAATGTTAGAACTTGAAGGGAACTTTAGAACACATGTCACCACCAAGAGGAACCTTAGAACATCAAATGTTAGAGGTAGAAAGGAGCTTAGAACTTGGATGTTAGAACTTATAATATTAAGACTGGAAAGGACCTTAGAACAAAGAATGTTGACATTAGAAGGGAACTCAGAACATTGCAGCTTGAATCACATGGCTGAAAGAGACCTTGGAACAGAGAATGAAGTTAGAAGGCTCCTAGTACATAAACTGTCAGAGCTGGGAGGGGATCTTGGCTATCTCCTAGACTCTCTCCTTCATTTACTGACTGAATCCCAGTGAAGGAAAAGGAAGGTTCAAGGTCACATAAACATTAAGTAGCAAAGTCAGGATTCAAACTCACAGCCTTGAATACCACTTCTGGTTCTATTCCATTATAGCCCACTGGAGCCCCAGTGAAGGCAGGACCTGTAGACCATCTCTTTCCTCAGCTTTCTGACCCTCTTGTTCCCACAGGGGCTCCCATTCTGTACCCTGGACTTGGAGTCAAGAGAGCCCCACTCTGGGCCTCAGTTTCCTACTGGCTATAACAAAGATCAGGTAGCTACACTACACACCACACAGAGTTCTTGTGATTGGTATGCCAGAGAAATATGGGATATTATTATATTTTCATTATTCTTACGATGTTATAAAAGTAAGAGTAGAGTCTCACAAATACAAGTCAAACCAAGGCCAAAGGCAGATTTTCTTCTATAAAAAATGCCAGTGATTAAGTGGCAAAAGAAAAAAAAGAAATCAAACTCACAATAAACCAGCCCTTAGGCGTATATGCAGTGTAGCCCAGAAGGTGACTTTGGGGCTGCATTCATAGTGAAGAGGGAGGGAAGAGAAGGAGAAAGAGGAGGAGAGAGAGGAAGAGGAGGAAGGGAAGGAGGGGTAGGAAGAAGAGGAGCAGGGAGAGGAGGGTAAAGAGAAGGAGGGGAAGGAGGGGAAGGAGGAGGGAGGAGAGAGAGGAGGGGAAAGGAAAAGAGGGGGGAAAGAAGGGGAGGAGGGAGAGGAGAAGGGGAGAAAAGAAGTAGAGCAGGGGGGAGAAGAGGAGGAAGATGGTGAGAAGTCAGAAAAGAGGGACGAGGAGGAAGAAGGAGGAAGGAGGGGGAGGAAGAGGAGTAGGGGCAAGAAGGAGAGGAGGGTGAGAAGTCAGAAAAGGGGGAAGAGGGGGAAGAAGAAGGAAGGAGAAGAGGAGAGGAGGAGGAAAGAAAGAGAGGAGGAAAGGAAAGACAAAAACAAAAGAAAGCTAAAAGAGGAAGAGAACCAAACCCCTGGTGACAAACAGAGGCTTGGGCACAATCTAATGGGCTCCCACATCTGTCTCCAGAGTCAGACACCCACCTTGGCTTCATCAGCACTGATGGCTTCCGGGGAAGGGAGCAGCAGGAGGGAAGCTTGGGCCACAGGAGCCAAGCCGTAAGTCCAGAAGTCCAGAGCTTGTGGAAGGTGAATAGCCAGAGCAGGCTCATTCAGTGGGTGCTGAGGGAGTCCAGGGAGGGCCTGGCAAGTTCCTGGCTGGGCCAGCAACAAGCTTTGGGGGTGGGAAATCATCTGAGGATGGGTTATCCTCCCACAGGCACCAGGACAGGAGTTTCAATTCTTTCTACCTCTTCCTGCCAAGGACTACTACAATGTCAGCAACCACCACTAATAAAACAAAGCGCTGTAGCCCAGAGGGGCAGTCCCAGTCCTGGCAATCAGTATAGCTTCCAGATCTCTCACCTACAAACGTGAGCCTGGGCAAGTCAGTCATCCCCTTCCCTCTAGTCCTTGGTTTTCTCATCTGTACAAATCATGTAGACGTGATTCCTGAGATCCCTTCTGATTCTAAATCCTATGATCCTAAGTTTTTAATATTATTTTTGGCAAGGAAATGAGTACTTACTTATTATTGAAAACTGAATGCCAGATGACCCCCATCACCAAGATGTCTGGATACAAGCAGTGCTGAACAGCAGGAGTAATTATCAGCCACAGGCAAACCCAGCCTGCCCACTGACTCCTCGCTTGCTGAGTATTAGCCAAAGTCCATTGGGTCCTTTCCATCCTCAATCCGAGACTGTGCTGAATCACCAAGTTTGGATCCTCACAGACAGACAAGGTCAGAGACAGGGTAGGTAGAGGCCAAGGTCAAGGAATGGGAAGTTCTAAATAAAAACAAGCTTCCTGTCCAGTCACCCTCCACAGGGCAGGGTACCGGATTTTTGCAGCATCCAGTATAGGAAATGCACAGATTGGATAGGACTCCTGAAATAGGACACAGTTGACTTGTTGGTCTGTCTTCTTTGTTCTAAAGACATTCTAATGTTCTAGGAAAGTACAGTGTAAAGATTAAACTGAATTCTGAGTCATAGACCCAGCATTCAAATTCCCCATTGCCACTTACTAACTGTGTGACCTTGAGTGGGACACTAAACTTAAGGCTCTCCCTCTTTAAAATTAAAGGGTTAGAACAGTGGCCCCTAAGGTTCCTTCTACCTCAAAATCTATGTTCCTATGAGTTCATAGCTAGGACTCGGTCTACCCAATATTCCAAATTGCTTCCCAGGATAATTGCCAGGTGGCAATAGCCATATCTCTCAGGGCTCTCCAGACTCTTTCTACACATACCCATTTCAAGGACGGCTGAGAAGGCAAAAAAGATATGAATATCAGCCAAAAGTACTTTCTGAGCTAGAGAAGAAACATAACCTACAGATGAAGGGTCCTGGTTTATTGCTACACAGGTCAACTCACTGGGCTGACCTCCCCCTAAACTAGACACATGGAAATTAACTCTCTTCCTGGGTCACCACAAGTCTCTGTGTGAGCTTCTGGACTCGCTCGCTTATCAAGCAGATGCTTAATTATAACCTGGGCATTATTAATCAATACGATTAATACACATACCATACCAGGTAATTAGTTTGCAATTACACTGAAGTAAAAGATTTTATTGCCAAGTGTTTGCTAATTAGTCAGGCTTTCCAGAGGACAGGTAAAATTGAAGGCAATTTTTCTTTCTTTCAAAACAAAATACCCAAAACCTCTTTCCCCTGTCCTCTCATTAATCTCCAGGGCCCACTTTTCCAGTTGAAGGGAGATTCCGGGGAGCATACAGAGGAGGTATTTCCCTGAGGTCCATCTTCTCCCCACCCGCAACCCCACAGATGGGCCTTCTAATATGAATTCTAATTGGTTTAGGCTCCCATTGGGTGCTTTATGCATAAATTTGCCTTGTGGCTCCTTCCTCTCCCCTCTTGTTTCCTTGTAGGGAGGATGTTCATTCTTGGCAGAAATAAACACACCCACTCCCTCCCCCAATTTAGGAACTTCTCTTGGTGCAGTGTTGGTATGGTGTATTGGAAACAGCCCTGAAGCATCGAAGGACCTGGATTAAAATCCTCAGCTCAGCTACTATCTTTGTGACCTTGGACAGGTGCCTTAACCAATCTTGGCCTCGGTTTTCTCAGCTGTTAAATGAGATGGCCTCTGACAGCCCTTATACCTCTAGATCTATGGTCCCTTTCTACCACACACCAGGCACTGGGCTAAGTGCTTTATATGTGGCTATACATCTCTCATTTGGTTCTTACAACAACCTTGAGCTAATATCATTCTAATTTTCCAGATGAGGAAAGAAAAGGTTTTAAACTAGATGAATTCTGAGGTTCCTTCCTTTTTTTTTTTTAATTTTATTATAGTTTGCATCATTCATTTCCACAAGATTTTGAGTTACATATTTTCTCCCCCTCTTACCCCCACCCACCACCCCAAAACAGCCATCCCAGTGTGTCCCCCC
>JAQQSV010008926.1:0-13647 GCA_028646515.1 Pseudochirops corinnae | reverse complement strand
TCCCTCTTTCCCTTTATTTCTTCCCCACCTTCTCCCTCTTTCCCTTTACTTCTCCCACCTTCTCCCTCTTTCCCTTTATTTCTTCCCCACCTTCTCCCTCTTTCCCTTTATTTCTTCCCCACCTTCTCCCTCTTTCCCTTTACTCTTCCCCACCTTCTCCCTCTTTCCCTTTATTTCTTCCCCACCTTCTCCCTTTCCCTTTACTTCTTCCCCACCTTTTCCCTCTTTCTCTTTCCTTCTCCTTCTCTTTCTCCCCCTTCACCGTCCCTTTCCCTCCACTTTTCTTCCCATCTCTTTTCTCTTGGTCTTTTCCTCTCTCTCACCCAGCCCCCTTTTCTTCCAGTCTTCTCCAGCTCCGACTTCATCTCCCTGTCTTTTCCTTTTTTCCACGCCCATCCATACCCTCACCTCCCTGTTTTTTCTCCTTCCTCTTACTTAGCCTACTCTTCCCTTGGACCTGAAGAAGTCTTGTCAAATCTTTGTGCCCAGCCTAGGGAATAGAGCAGCTGTGTCATTGGCCCCGGGTAGAAAGAACCAGACACAATCCTCCCCCTTCTTGGGCTCAGGTGGTGCAACAGGCCTGCCTGGGTTGTAGGTGTCACTTTTGTGGCATTGTAGCCTGGAGATGTGGTTCCTGGTGAGCTATATATAATAAGGCTTGCCATTTATAGAGATCTTTTTGCATTTTTAAGTTCTAAAGTTCTCTCACTAACTGGTCTAACTGGACACCCCTGGGATTTAAAGTGAGGTTTTTTGGAGGTACTTAAGTGAGAACTGAAGTACAATGGATTAAGATTGAAGGACTTTTTTGCATGCTTGATATTTGTCTACTTGATCAGTTTATTGCTTTTAAAGTTTAAATAGTGTTAAAACTTCTTGCTGTACTTTTCATTGTCTTCTACTTTTATGATTTAAAAAGTTCTTCAGCCTAGGAAATGTCAGCAATGTTGAGGTAATGTTTTATTTACCCTTACAATTCCCAGTGCAGTATTTTATTTATTTACTTTTTGCCATGGGACCTAAGTGTGAGTATGTATATAATGGATACAGGACTAAACCTGATACATAAAAAGTTGGTAGGTAAGGAACATGAATATGAGCGACAGCTTTGGCATATTTTCACCAAGTTGTTTAGGTTTTTATGTGTAAGAGTACAAACTTGGCTGAACCATAGTCAATGAATATTTAAATGCATACCTTTGTACCAATAATGAATTGTTATACTCAGGATTTTCATAACACTAAATTTTATTTTGGTTTTAGTTCTGATGTGTGATTTCTTCAGTGTGGGGACACCCTCCATTGAAGGAAGGCATCAATTTCTCTATAACTTATAATCTTAAAGTGTTCTATGGGCACTGAAACTGTTAAGTGACTTACTTCCTGTAATTGCTGAGCAAGAATGTGTCTGAGGCTGGACTTGAACCCAGGTCCCAGCTCTCAACACTATTCTGTGTTGCCTCTCCAATATTCAGTTGTATGGGAGTAAGAAGACTTAACTCTGCTACCAGCTAGTTGTGTTACTTGGGCCACAATTTCTTCATCTATAAATCTGTAAAATTAAATTGGACCATCTGATCTCTAAAGTTCCTTTTAGCTTTGTGATATACTATGATCTTATTTGTATATGAGTTTTATCTCATTCCCCCCAAATAGATTATAAATTTATTAAAATTGGGAACTGCTGATTGTATTCTCAGTATAATCTGTTCATTTATTGTCATTGTATCACAATCAAAATTGGATACTTAAAAGTCACAAAATTGGCATCTTTTTTTTTTTTGACTTCCTAATCATGCTTAGGAACTTTCAGTACATCAGTTTTTTAAAATATTAAAGTAATTCTAGCATAAATAGTTTGTTTTCTTGTGTAAAATGTAATGCTGCATTTCACAAACAAAATTTTTTGAGTGGGAGGGAATTACTGAATTGTTAGTCTGTTGTGTTTCAACACAAAGTGATATATTTCTAAGGGGTTTTTTACTGTGAACAAGTCTCTGAAATATTTAATTTTATTCAACAGTAATAAGAAATGTTGACCAAGATACTCACAGGCACTGGGCATGCACTAGGCAGTCCTCAACTTTAAAAAGTTTATAATCTAATGGGACATGAGAGATAAAATGAGACAGGATGTGCACAAAATATAAGAACATAAAGCTGGAAGGCATCTTAAATATCCGGTAATCCAGCCTTACTTTACAAAGGAAGAAATTGATAGCCAGAGAGGTCAAATGAGTTGCTCACAGTCACACAGCTAGTTCATAGAAGAGATTAGTCTCCTGCTCCTACCTCAGCTTCTTAGTCTTCAAAATTTTGGCCACTTAAATAATTTTAAATGAACACTTAAATAAGTGTTTAATATGTCAAGTTGACAAGTATGGTTATTGTAAAAACATTTTTTACTGTGTACTTAAGTCATTTTTTAGGATCCTAATTAAACTGATTTCTGTAAGACTTAAATTCATATAGAAATGTTATTGTTTGGTTTTGTTGGAACATAAAGTGGCAGATAGAAAAGCAAAAAATAATTTTAATTTCATTTAATTAGAAATGTAGAATACATTTGTTTGACTTATAAAAAACAATCACCAGACATGCTTCTAAAAATATAGAAATATTAATACTTTAACTGTACAAAGTAATTCTACAAAGATGAAAATGGGTTTTTTTCTTCAGAATAGACACTTTGGATTTCCTTTGCCATATTTTCCTTTAAAAAATTTAGTACATTAGAAATAAAATGAGAATTAACAACTATGAATATCACCTACTTTAATTGTTTTAATAGTTACATAGATTTCTTTATTCCCTTCTCTTGTAGTTAATCTTGGTCCTTAAAATTACCTGTGCTGAATGAAAAAAGTAGTTCCATTTCTATGTTTCTAGAATGGTAGGTTGTTTTATGGAGGCAACTGAATCTATTGGCTTGGAGTGCTAATTTATAATTGGCCCTGTAGGGATTGATCTGAAATAATGGACTGATTTCTCTATGTGTTCAGAACAAGCTAAAAAATGGAAATGACTTTGTAGTTGGTAACCTGAATCATTTTAAAATTTGAATCTTGGATTCAGAAGTTTTATATCCCAGCCTAATTCATTTAAGTTCTTTCTTTAGATTTAACCCTTCTCTTTGAAGTTATTATTAGCTAATTGTTATTTTGTCTGGCAAGCTTTCAGAATTAGAACTAATAGAATATTTTCAGTTAAGGCAATGTGGTCACCTACATTTCAGCTCTAATTTAATTTTGAGACAGTATCCTTTGTTAAAAACATAGTATCAAAGGGAAAACTATTGTATGCTGACAAAATTACTTTGTTTCTAAGAGCCATTCCCCCCCCCTCCGAATTTAGGAATGAGATGAATTTTTTAGCTTTCAAGAAATGAAGAACAAATGGAGGAGAAAAAAGACACCTTGGTTGCAGAGAACAGTGATCATCCAAGGAAAATCAGGATCCAAATTTAGCAGTTAGCCAAGGCATACAAAAAGTACATGCAAAGGAAGTACATGGAAACACTGCAGAAGAGAGAACTGAGTAGCTAAGGTACTTTTTGGGCCACCCACCAGGTAGGCAGGGCAGAAGCCCTGATGGCTGTCAGCTCTTTTCCCTACATTATCCATTCCTTTCACTTTTCCTTTTTGTTAGTTAGGAAGTAGAGTCCAAGTTAGAGCAATTGGGTTTATA
Source organism: Pseudochirops corinnae (assembly GCA_028646515.1). Lineage (NCBI taxonomy): Eukaryota > Metazoa > Chordata > Mammalia > Diprotodontia > Pseudocheiridae > Pseudochirops > Pseudochirops corinnae. The sequence goes on along the minus strand of JAQQSV010008926.1, from coordinate 9,960 downwards.
ATGCTTCAGAGTTCCTACTACTGCTCATACTGAGTTGGCATTGTCTAATGCTATAAATATTTTCTTTTTCTTTATTTTTTTTTAAGAAAAGCATAACTTAGAAACACTACTTTGAACATGTAGATATAAACATGATATGAAATGTAACTCAAAATAAAACATTAAAATTCAAATTATTTACTTTTTGATTAGAAAAATTGATACAGACTTCAAGAAAATTATAATACCAATTTAATTGTCTATCCATGGGTAGTTTTGTTATCTTTGTTTTTATTTATATGATCATATGTGATCATATAAAACTGACTTCATTTTCGAAAAATTCTCTTTATCTTTTCATTAAAATCTTTATATTTGCTTTTAATATACTATGTTTTTTTATCCATTTCCCAATTATTGGGCATTTTGATTGTCTCTAGTTTTTAACTGTTACAAAGTTTAAAACTGAACATTTTTATTTGTAGTAACCTTTTTCTTTTCATTTCTTTTTTAAATATTATCAGAATATTGTCCCAGAAGTGGGATTAGTAGGTCAGAGGCTGTAGTCAGTTTTATCAAGAAAAAAATGTCTTCTGTTTTAACAAATTCTGTGGAAGACATTTTTATGAATTTTCTCTTTAGAAGAGAATAAACTGCTTTCCATAATTAGATCTGTAGTTCAACAAAGCATGTTAGGTGCTTACTATATGCTAGGCATTCTGCTATGTGCTGGGGTATACAACTACTAGCAAGTAAAACAGTCCCTGCTTCTCAAAGAGCTCACAGTTTAATTCTTAGAACCTTGTCATTCCTAGATTCCAAGTAATTCATACCAGTACTTTTATACTACATTAGCTTTCTTTTTCTTTTTTTGGAGGGGGAAAGGCAGGGCAATTTGGGTTAAATGACTTGCCCAAGGTCACACAGCTAGTAGGTGTTAAGTGTCTCAATCTGAATTTGAACTTAGGTCCTTCTGACTCCAGGGCCAGTGCTTTATTCACTGGGCCACCTAGCTGCCCCGTGCATTAATTTTTAAAGTATTGATTATATACTTAGTGAATGCATTGAAAATGTTTCCTCAGATTTTAGAAAGAATATCTCCCAAGAACTGTTGGTGATCAAAGTAATAACTCAGGTATATAAAGCATTTTGCTCACAACAATCTCAAAAGAGAAATAATGCAAGTATGTTATCATTTTACATATTAAAAAACTGAGAAGAGACGTGGAATATCTTGGCTAGCCTCACTGACCCAGCTAGTTATGTCAGCCACAACCTGGGTCATCCTGCTCCAAGACCAATGCTCTTTCTATTCTGCCATATTGCCTCAGAAACCATGTAGATGATGATCTAACGTAACCCTTTATTAACTGAGAAATATGTAGGTCTAACTGTATTTCAATAAGCAACATATAGAACACAGTTAATATTTTTCGTCTGTAGAAGGAAGTTAAACCTTGAATGAATATCTGAAAAATAAAATCATTAGAGAACATGCCACCATACTTGAAAGGTCAGTATTCTCATTTCTTGCCTTATAAAAAATGTGGTTATTAAATAATCTATTGCAAGGGTTCTCCTTTTGGGCAAAACAGTATCACTCTAAGCTTAAGTCAAATCCTTCTAATTTAATTAGTGGCAATCAGTTTGACAGTGTGTATGCTTAAATTTAATAAGATTATATTTTCACCCAGAATACTGCCTTAATTTGCTAAGTGTATTAGGTATTTTACTTTCATTCTGTCTTGAAATACCATAGAGGGAATGTGTAGTATTTTAAAGTTTTCATTTTATAAAACTTAATATAGTTCTGAGATATTATATATTGTTGAGAACTACCATAAGAATTAATTGGAAATAGTCTCTTACTCAGTAAGAGGAAAATAGACTGTTCTTGAAGCATATAGGATTTTTTTTCTCCTTTCCTCATCCTTTGTTCCCTCTTTATCTTCCAAAGCTCTTGCTGAAAACTGCCCACTTCATACACACCTCAGGACCAGTCCAGAATGAGGATCTTCTTCCCCTAAACTCCATACTTACAACTTGCCTGTCAGTTTCATCTCTGCCATCCTCAGCCCTAGTAGCATCTTATTCTTATATCTTACATTTCTCCCCCTCCACTGAGAAACCCATGATCCTTAACTCCAGGGTTCTGTCCTGTACCGTAGTCAATGAAGGAGATGATCAGAATAACCTGGGCATGAGTTTCTTCTAAGATTATCAATAAATCTTTAATCTTTTACATGCCAAGGTAAGATTTGAGAATTATTCTCCCTATGGATTACTTTCTTCCTGAAGTATTGATCATTCACTAGAACATGTATAATTTGACTTCTGCTTTTATTGATTCATGATCTCATACTGATACAGATAATAATCCATAGGTGCCTTTTCATCCTGTAGAGATTTTTGACCATATTTTCCATGGATCAATAGTAGACTGACACAGTAGATGCTGGAGAGCTTCCTCTGGCCCTTTTAATTATTTATCACAGAATAAAGACCTACAGACCACAAAAGGCACAGCTTTTTGACATTAAAAGTGAGTGCTTTTTGGTTAAAAATAATGATGGCAAGAGCTAGAACTAAGGTGTTGGAGTGGTACTTTAAAAAGTACAGCACAGAACTCCTCCTAAAACTCCTCTAAATGGCTCTAGAAAATTCACCAAACCAAATCCTAATAGGGAAATACAAGAAAAAGTTAGTGAGTTATTTTTCCCACCCAGATCAATAGGTAAACACAGGTCTATGGAGAAAGGGTCTGACCACGAGTGGGGCCCTGCACATGAACCATTCCATCACCCAGGTATGAAAAGGACAAGAAGAGGTATTAAGACTTATACCAGGACCTTGTGTAACATGTGGGAAGAGGTGCCACTTAGTGGTCTTGTTGCTTACTACCATTTTTTGGTTCATAGATCCAGAATAGACTGAGGAGGGAACCTGTGCCCAGGGGTGACATTACAGAGGAGGAATGGTTATAGGTCCTAGGCTGTATGCTGAATGAGGAACATGAACTTGTTCCTCAAAAACAAGGAAGCAAGCAGCAACTATGTGGCTCAGACCCCAGCAGCAAAGTGAGTCCCAGTTTCTCATTCTAGCTTATTCTATGTCCTGCAGAATAGCCAGATTAGGAATCCCAGACCAAAAAAAATCCTATAGCTCCATTACTCTGAACCGGCAGAGTTTTCTAGTTGACTCAATGGCTGAGTCAAACAGCAGTCATCTGCTGATACTCCAGAGGAGGTAATTCCATAGGCCTATTGCTCAGACCTACACCAAGGGGGCAATGATCAAACTTGAAATGAAAGCTCTAGAGGGGAAAAAAAATCAAAAAAGATATGAGAGCTATGGAAGAAAGAATTGGAAATGGAACTAACAATTTGAAAAAAGATACAAAACTTCACCCAAGCAATAAATTCCCTGAAAATTAGAATGGACCAAATAGAAGCTAATAAAGTCATGAGATGAAAAGAAAAATTAAAACAAAATTAGCCTGAAAAAAATAGAAGAAAATATAAGATATCTTTTAGCAAAAACAACTAACCTGGAAAACAGATTGAAGATAGACTATTCAAGGGTCATTGGACTACCTGAAAGTTATGACCAAAAAAAGAGCCTATGTATTGTATTAAAAGAAATCATAAAACTGCCCAAATCTTTTAAAACTAGAGGGCATGGTAGAAATAGAATTCACTTATCATCTCCTGAAAGAAATCCAGAATGAAAGCACTCAGGAACATTACAGCCAAAATCCAGAGTTTCCAGGTCAAAGAAGAGATATCACAAGTTGCCAGAAAAGAAAAATATTCAGGTACTTCATAGCTGCAGTAAGGATCACATATGATTTAGTAGCCATCACTTCAGAGGAGCAGAGAATTTAGAATACATTATTCCAGAAGGCAAAGGATATAGACTTACAAACAAGAGCAACTTCGTAAGCAAAACTCTGTATAATTCTAATATGAAGAAATGACACATAGTGTCCCCTTTGAACCTTACTGTCTTCAAAGGTCATGGAGGAAGTCTAGTTAGACAGAAGGCTTGAGAGTGGTTCTATATTATATATATATATATACACACACACATATATATATATACACACACATAAAATAAAATAAGAATGGAAAGAGAAGAGATGACAGTGAGGTTCAAATGCTAGTTGTTCCCCCTACCCTTTTCTCCTTGTTTGTATAGACTTCTACTTGATTATGTTAGATAATTTTCCCTAACCTCACTGTCATTTGAACTGGTTAAGAGAATGAAGAATACAAATATATATATACACATGTAGAGGTGGGTTCAGAAATACATTTTACTCAGCAAGGAAATAAGATGGGAAAGGGGGAATAAGAGAGATAGTAAGTTAAGGGAGAAACACCAAAACAGGAGATAGATAGATAAATGGATAGATGGATAGATGCTATATATACATATATATGTTAAGGGAGAAACACCAAAACAGGAGATAGATAGATAAATGGATAGATGGATAGATGTTATATATGCATATATATGTGTTTATACATATATCTTTTATCAGTAGGAAAGAATCGGAAACTGAGGGAGGGCTCATCTTGTGGGGAATGACTAAACAAGTTATGGTATATAAAGGTGATAGAATATAAATATGCTGTAAGAAATGTTGAAGGGAATGGCTTCAGAGAAGTCTGTGAAGAATGATTTGAACTGATACAGAGTGAAGTGAACCAAACCAGGAGAACAGGTTATACAAAGAAAACAATACTGTAAAGTCAAATGATTTTGAAAGACCTGGGAACTTTAATCAGTATAATGAACACCTTGGATTTCAGAGTGTTAATGATGAAACATACTACTACCCACCTGATAGAAATAAAAGATTTGGAGCGCAAAATGAGATTTTTTTTCCTTTCTTAGTTGGCAGGTGGGGGAAGGGAAAAGAGGATTTTTACTGATAGTGTATGGCATTTTACAGTCTAGCTGGGAGGAAAGAACAGCATACACATAAGGAATGGTTAGTAGGCGTTATGTAAGGGAAAACTTCATCATAATTAGAACTGTCCAAAAGTGGAAAGCCCTTCCTTAGGAGGTAGTATGTTCCTTTAAGGAGGTCTTTAGCAAAATTCTAGTCTAACACTTGTCAGGTATATTATGGAAGAAGGGATTCTTGTTTCAGAATTGTTTGGACTAGATGGCTCCTGGGGTCCCTTTTATGTCTAAGACTCTTAAGATTTACTCTTTAATTTTAATGAGTTAGTGCTAATGCCTAATTTTTTATTGCCTTCATTTATATAGTCATAGTGATTATGTTTACTGTCCTTTTGGTTATGCTTTCTTGACTCAGATATCCAGCATTTAGCAAGTATGTGTAATGATTTCCACTGTTAACTTTCTGAAATGAATTTGTGATCCCATCAGTGTGGATGTTCTTCTAGGGATGCAGATTGCAATCTATCCATGCCCTCCTAGTCCTATAAGTTCACCTGGGGATACAGTGATCCACTAGGGTGCTAGTACTTTTTTTTCCCCTTTCTTCTAATATCTTGAGGATTCCAGTAGAGCATGTTATTCTCTCGTTCTCACTGTGTGACCAGTTCCATCTTCTTTTTGGTCACTCCCAATTCACACTTAATAACTGCCTCTCAATTTTAATTTTTCAGAGATTGTAGTATTTAAGTGAGTTGGAGCCATATAGCAACTATAGAATGTCAGTATTAAGAAGATGGACCTTTGTTTCAAGAAATTTGAGGCTATTTAAAAGAAGACAAGCATTTTCGCATAGACATCCTAGCCTGATCTCCTCCTTCTGTTTAATTCTGAGACCAATTTATTGAAGATGTATGTGTACTGATGAACTAATTCTTTTCATGGTCATTATAACGGCATATCATCTACTAAGCATTCATTCATTTGATAGGGTTGTTTTTTTTTAAATATCAAGAAGGTCCAAAACTTTTTCCATACCTTTGGTATTATCCCTTTCAGATACCTTATGAATTAAATGATTTTTCAACACCTTCACAGTTGTCACTTCCATGTTTAGAGACACTTCCTTTAATCTTGCTGCATTTCCCATCTTGATTCCAACTAGCTTTATTTAGCACAATTACTCCCTTCTGTTTTATTAGGCAATATACTCATAATCTTCTGCTATCTTCTGTAAGATTTTGTAAATGAGTTTTTAATCTGTATTTTCTGTAACTACCATAGCTTTCCACTTTGCAAGTAAGTTGGCTGTTTGTCTGCTGAGGCACGTTTTAAAATTTTGGCATATCCACATGAAGTTATTGTAAGTATCTGATCATATTCCATTTTATGTTGTCAATAATGTGCTTAAATAGGGCACATTGTAGTTGTTTTAACCATATACTGTTTATTAGGTAGAACTTGGATAAAGAGCTGGAAGAGGTTTTGGTGTTTTTCTAGTCTGATCAGAGCCTAAAGGGACCTCCCCAGGGACATGCAAATAACTAATGGAATAGCCAGGATTGAACTTATATCTTTTAACTCCAAATTCAGTGCTCTTTCTGCTTCCCCTTGATGTGTCTTTTCTAACTTTCTTTTTTTTCTTTTAGTTTTGTACTGATTTTGATCTTTATTCTCACAGGTCGGTGATCTGACACTAAAAACTGATTCAGGAATGACTCCTGTATCAGTAATGAATGGTTTTCTATGTGTAAAAATGTTATCAATTTCATTTTTTTTTATACTTTTCAGTGCTCACCATGATCAGTACCATTCGTATCAGTTTTTTTCCTCAAGTATTTGGCTGTAATCTAGAAGCCTTTAGCCTCTTTCATACCTTATTCCTAATCTGTATTTTCCACCATATTTTCTCCATCCACATCTATTCTCACCTTTACATTGAAGTCACCAAGTATCAATGTTGATTTCATTTGAAGGGGTTTATTGAATTTTTCATTAGAATTTCTTTACCTCTTCGTCCTTTACAATAGGTCTTGGTAGATAAGCTACAATTATTTTCACAGTGGTAGTTATGTTAATATTTATTATGAGTACCAGAATTTGAGATGACCAACTCTTCAGTGATATGATGTTTCTTCTTGCCTTTGGACACATGGTAAAACCATCTGCTAACTCCTTTGCCTTACAAGGAAAAAATATTATTTTCAAAGTACTGTAGTTACGGCTATTTCCCTGTGATAGGAATGTATCTTCCATCCTTCTCCCCCAATCTGTTCCATCCTTGCCTGTCTTTTTAAAGTCCAGCTCAGTTGCTACCCATTAGAGGAAACCTTTTATGATTCCTGTAATTGATAATGACCTTCCCTTTTCAGCACTTTGCACTGCTTTTATACACTTAAATGATTTTTGTTATTATCTCATATACCTTTATTTAGATTGTAAACCGAGGTAGGGAGAACTACATCTTATTTAAACCTTGTATCTTAGCCAAAACCTAGCACCATGCTTAATAAACGTTTGTTGAATTGAATTTCATGATATACATTAAAGAAGATTTTGTGGGTTCACCTAAGAACCTAACCATAATGGTCATTAGCACGTGAGAGTGAAGATTGAAAATTAACCTGAACCTAGAGGTGTTTAAGAAGACTGTCTTGCCTAAGCATATGTCCTTTTGATGGCAAATCCAGGGCTTTTCCATCTGTACCAAGTTATTGAAGTTAGGAAAGGGAGGCCAGCGCAGTATAATGGAAGGGATGCTGACCTCAGAGTTCCATCTGATTCATTGTTCAACCTTGGCTAAGTCACTTTCCTTCTTGGAACCTCAGTGACATCTTTTAAAAAAAATTAATTTGTCTTTATTAATTTGTTTACTTTTAGTGTACAAGATTCAGTTCCACAGTCCCTTGAGTTTCTAATTTTTTCCCCCTTCCTCTCCTCACCTCCTCCCCCCATGGCGGCATACAATCAGGTATATGATCTGCAAATACTTTCACATTAGACATTAGTCAAGTTATAAACCTCATGACATATTTAAGATAAGGAGCTGGAACTATTGATTTTCAGATCCTTCACAAGTCTAATCACCTCTGAAGGATTCAAGAAATTTATCCACATCTTTCTTTTAGCTAATTAGGAACACCTGTTAAAGGAGGTGGTCTTTCCCAACCTATTTAATATCTTAGACTTGTTACTCCTGAGAGTTATATAGGGACATAAGATATATATGGTCCAAGGGAGAGGACTTCTTGATTCTCTAATTCTTTCATAAATCAAACTTTGCTGCTGAAGGAAAAAAAAAATGGTAGCTTTGCCTAGATTATGCAAATAGTTGTTTACATTCTTAGATACCCGGGAACCTAAAGCTTTTGGCTTAAGTTTGTTTGGCTCTTTGGGCAAGGGCCAAGAGCTGGTCCCTTTTATACTAATAGTTTCAAGGCTTTATAAGTTACACAGGATGTAAAGCTGTAAAAAGACTTTAGTGAGCATCTGGTCAAACCTCTGCATTTTAGAGATGAGAAAATTGAGGCCCCAAAAGGTTAAGAAACTTGTTAAACATCACAAAGTCAGGATTCGAATTCCAGTTTTAATTCCACATTCACTTACTGTTTCCTTTTAATGACAGTATTCAAAAAGGCCACAAGATGGTGATATTAAGCCTTAAAGGTTAAAAAAAAAAAACACTTTTTTCTTAAAATGATTTGTGATTATAAATTTGAAATTTCTCAACAAATAAAAATAAAGACTAGTCTTGAATCCTAGATAAAACCATAGGATACAGAAGCCATTTATTTGCTGTCTTCTAATTGCTTTTCTATATCCTTATGAAATTTTGTTCCTTTGGTAGTTTTATATACATGTGCACATAGAAATATGTGTTTTTACCTCACAGAAATCAGCTGGAACATTTCCCAATTTTTCCAGAACAGGTTTGGGGTGGGGGTGAAGGAGCAGCAAGTCAGGAAAACAGGTTACCAGTGAAAATAAAGGGAATTCAAGATGGTGGATGCTTCCAAAGGTTACATAGAAATCAAGAAACTTTTATAACATATTCTGTTCTTGTCTACAAATTATTTAGACCAGCATTAACAGTCTTTGCAACTTGTGCCAAGGCATAGCATAGGAGATGATAAATAAATGGCATATCCGGAACCATCCCTTTGAAATATTGGGGAAAATACAAGATTTCAAATTAGAAATTTTGCATTTGAATGATGGCCCTGCCACTTGTTATCTGAGTAGCCATGGCCTTGGACTCTTTACCTTTCTGTGCCTAGTTTTCTTCATTTGCAGAATGAGGATGTTGGAAAAGTTCCTTTCAACTCCAGATTAAATGCTTCTACGATGGATAGCAGCTGGCTGGCACAGTGCACAGAATGCCAGACCTGGAGTCAGGAAGACCTGGGTTCAGTTCCAGTCTTAGACCCTTACTTGCCAAGGGTTACACAGCCAAACCCTTCTAACAAATATGCAGTCAAGCTAAACAAATTCAGTGGGATTGCTTATAATAAAAATTGATTGCCCCCTCCTCCCCCATCCCTCTTCTAGACCAAAGAATTCTTTTTTTTTTTTTTTGCCTTTTTTTGAAGGGGAGAAAGGCAGGGCAGTTGCAGTTAAGTGACTTGCCCAAGGTCACACAGCTAGTACGTGTTAAGTTATCTGAAGCTCAGATCCTCCTTAGTCCAGGGCCAGTGCTCTATTCACTGCACCACCTAGCTGCTCCTTCCTAAACCACAGATTCTTAACCTAGCATCTATAATTTTTTTTTAATTTTGATGGCTACATTTATTAGAATTATTTTCCTTTGTAGTTATATGTATTTTATTTTGCCCATTTAAAAACATGATTCTGAAGAGATTTCCCTAGGCTTCTACAAACTACTAAAGGGGTGGGGTCCAGAATACAAAAAGATTAAGAATCCCTGTTGCGGGAATTAAGTCAAATTTACAAGAATACAAGTCATTCCCCAATTGATAAATGGTCAAAGGATATGAACAGGCAATTTTCAGAGGAAGAAATTAAAGATATCTTTAAGCATATGGAAAAATGCTCTAAATCACTATTGATTAGAGA
>JAQQSV010008925.1:0-13647 GCA_028646515.1 Pseudochirops corinnae | reverse complement strand
GTCAACCTTACTCTCATTGAACTTGGCTTAGGGAAGGAATGACATAAACTCTAAACTGGGTATTGTTCCCCACAGGAGAGTAGGGGGGATGAAGATGAGAGGTGGGATGATGGAGGGGAGGGAAGACGAGGGGGGAAGGTTTATGGAAGTACACACATCTGTAAAGGGACAGGGACAGCGACAGGGTAGAGAATAGAACAAGGAAGGAGGGACATGTAATCAGTCTCTCAGAATATGCCCACTGTGGAGAGGTTCTGCGTAATTACTCATGTATAGCCTGTATTTAATTGCTTGTCCCTCCAGTGAGGGTGAGTGACAAAGGAGGAAGAGAAAGAATCTAGAATTTAAAGTTCTATAATCAAATATTAAAAATATATATGTATATGTATATATATACTATTATTATTATTATTATTATTATTATTTATTATTATTATTGACTACATCCAACTGAGACTTAAGATACACAGGCACTGTGGTAGGGAGATCCATCCTGCACTACCAGAAAGTCAGAGGGGTGATGGGGGAGGACATAGGAGAAAATAGATTGGGGGAGGGGTTATACAATGGGATGGCTGTTTTGGGTGGTGGGGAGGGGAAAGATGGGGAGACAATGTGTAACTCAAAATCTCATGGAAATGAATGATGTAAACTAAAATAAATAAAAGTTAAAAAAAATTATAATATAGCACCACTTCCAGGCACTGTGTCAAGTGCTTTACAAATATCTGACCTTCACAATGATTCTGGGAGGGAGGTGCTATTATTATCTGCATTTTACAGATGAGGAAATGTAATGCCATGCATTACCAGATTCCCAAAAGAATGCTACTGTGAACAGCTTTTAACGTTTGGATTACACAGTATAGTGAACATTCCATTTATTCCACTACAAATCATGGCAAACATTCACAACAAATTACAATATAATATTCACAACATTACATCTTATCACAGAAAAAGACAATATACTGTTTACAACAGCTTAACATTAGAATGACCATATAGTTTTCAATACAGTGGCCACAGTGTTAAGAACAAGGAACAAAAGAATAATCATCTGGTTTCCCTAAGGGGGAAACCCTCCTCACTTAATCATTCGATCATTCCACAATACAATTATCAATCTTGCACTCATGGGGCAATTATAGATTAACTTAATCATTCACTTATCTATATTCACAATTAGTAAATATCATTAATCACTAAGTACAGTCATTAGAAAATTACACAAACCCTCCACCCCTTGGTGTCTAGTAAACTTCAATTTTATCAGGCATTCTATATTCGAGGAGAGGCCTTTTCTTCATCCTGATTCAGGGTGTACTCTGAGATTCCCTGGACCCTCTTCCATGGTGCCATCTCCTACTTGAATCCACCAAACAGTAATCTGGATTCAGAGGCAGACAGCTCCCAGGCTCTAGTCCAGTCCTCTGGGAAGTTCTTGGTACACACTGAAGTTCACAGGATCCAGCACATCTCAAAACCTTCACCACTTCTGTTGCCGGTAGCTCCAAGCATCAACCAATCCACTAACAAACAAAACCTTATCCTGGTTGTGATTCTTCAGTATTCCAGCACTTCAGCTGGCCCTAGGACCCAGGAGAAATCTCAGCCTTCCAGGTGGCCTTCACCAGATTCTGGTGTCATAGAAAACTCCAACTCAGTTCTCAGCCCAGCAGCCAAGCTCCCATATGCTGGAACAATTCTGCTCCCTCCACCAGGAGCCACCAGGAGGAAAATTCCCTATTCTGATTCTCTGTCTCTGGAATTCTTCTTATTTATACACACTGCCCTCCTGTCTCAGCCAACCCCTCCTGCCACTTCAGCAATAGGAGACAGAGTTTATGTCCTCTGTTCACACAGGAGACAGAGTTCACACCTTCTGTTTCTGTCAAGAGGTACTTAGCCCTAAGTTACTAAGGGCTAAGTATCTGCTAAATTGATTGCTGTTACAGGAAACTGAGGTAAACTGAGATTATGTGACTTTCCCAGAGTTACCCAGATAGTAAGGTTAGATTTTAACTCATGTCTTCCTGACTCTAGGCCCTGATTTTACTGTATCACCTAGCTAACCCGAGGTAGTGCCTCTTGTGAAAAATGAGAAATATGCCAGTTTAGTTAGCCTTGGCAATATCATAGTGTTGTGCAGAGAATAAGAGTGAGCCAAGAACAGGGTTCAAGACAAATTTAGGTTGTGAATTTATTGATTAAGCACATGCAACTACCAGAGTGTTTTCACTCAGATTGGCAGTAATCCAGTGGGGTACAAACTTGACGATATAGGCCAAAACCACAAAAACCATAATCAGGGAGGGGAGCTAGCAGAAGCTATGACTTACAGAAGCAAAGAACAGCCATTGGTTAGATCTATAGTTCAGGGCTAATTTTGGAATATGGTGCAAGGTTACAGGGAAGCAATCTTCTTGTGACTCAGGTGTCCCTTGGAAGATCAGGGGTAGTCAGCTCTTTCCAGAACAGGGTGGAGGGTCATGGGGTAAGGGAGAAATGGAAAATCCCAGAACAGGCTGGGGTCATGTTCTGCCCAAAGGCTGTGGGGACCCTTCTTGGTCAGCAGAACAGAACAGGGTGGTCTCTATATTACACCACAACCCTGGGTTGCACTTTGTACACTCATACTGATTCAAGGAAAAAAAAAATATATATATATGTATATATAGCATGATAATAGACAACTTTGCCCTGAGCAATGCCCAGACATGCATTCAAGCTGTTCCAGGCTATGACAGGACATAGGATAGGGACAAAGACAGAAACACAAAGGGGCTTAATGATGGGCCACAAATGGTGGTGTATAGTGACCTAGGATTTGGGTTTGGGTACAACAACAGTTACTTAAATATTTTGACAGATCTGTGATCTCATAAATGTCTGTATTCCTCCCTTATAATGTAGATCATGAACCTTCTCTGCCATCCAATTCTGTGTAATTCTTGTCCATGTGTCCTGTAAATCTGCTATATTGGGGTCAACCCCACATGCTAAGGACCTTCCACTAGTTCTTGTGAAATTGTATGGATACCTTTATTCATTAGTTACTGTTTGCTACTGTTTTATGACTAGTCCACATTCTTTTTTGAGGAGGGGGTGTCATATATCTCTCCAATGTCATTATTTACTCAATTTCCCTTTGCATAGTTCATGGTTGATAATATTACTCACATTTACCATGCAAATTTCTATTATTCTTTGCGTGACCTTCAAATTAAAATCCTTATAGATTGTAGTATTCAATGGATCTCAATTATACAGCATTACTTAAAATATTATCGTTAAAAATATTAGCCTTTAAATCAGGAGAAATGTGAGGTAATGAAAGAACTAAATTATTTTTTTCTCAATAGTTGAATCCAATAGACATTAATTAAGCATCTTTTATGTTCCAGTTTTTGAGCTACGCACTGGAGATACAATTACCAAGAAAAAAAAGATAATTCTTTTCCATCCAGGAGCTCATAATCTAAAAGAAGAGATAACACACAAAAGTAGAAAGGAGATCGAGACTGTGTGGGGTATTAGAAAGCACAGGAATATTTTGGGCCATGGAGTTGAAACCAGGCAGAGTAGAGGATGAGTAGAGGATACAAAGATACAAAGAGCATAATTTCTACCCTTTACAAAGGAAGGCATTGAAAGGGGTTTGCTACTCTGCTCTCCAACTCTGCAATCAAATAAGGTGGTTTCAATCAAGGTTTGAGTTAAAAGTATAGTGGTGAGACTAGGAATGAGGAGGGTATACTGGGAGGAATATCTTGCTCAGTGGAGTTGAAACCAGCCAGAACAGCAGTTGCAATTTCGAAATGCAATCCAGTCTGTTCTCTTTTTGTTTAATTCTAGCCCACTTCATTGTCCATGGGTAGTATCCAGCTCAAAAATATGTACTTGTAGATGAGTTCTATGGTTTGTCCATCCTGCTTTTACCCTTCCATAAAGCATCCTGGGAGTCCCTGGTCATGATGTTGGAGATTTTGAGATCAAAATTATACATGAACTCATAGAAGTAGCAAAGAGGATATAAGGACACAGACTTCTACTGTTTTCTAATTCACCATTCACTCTTTTCTCTAGTGGCCAAGTTAGACAAAGCAACTCTGCCTTCCCTCTCCATTAGACAAAATAGAAAATAGCAGCTCCACCCCCTCTCTTATTTCTCTCTCAATGTCTATGTCATCACATGACTTGCTGGGAGAGAACTGATTAGTATTCATTTGAAATCTAATTCCATCCTCTTTTCAGGAATTCCTGTGTTTCTGTATCTTTAGGGATACCATTAAGAATTATGTTCTCAATTTATAGGAGTTTACTTAATGGATTTGTATGTTTATACTTAGTTGAAAGTTTCCCCAAAATGTCCTTTTGCTTACATGAATTCATTAACTGCTTTCCCCTCCCCCTCTCTCATGCAAGCTCTTTGGTTTCTTGAGTGAGATTCTGTCTACCACAATATTCCATTGGCCACTTGCTTTAAATGATCCCAAGAGCTGCTAACTGGAAAGAGGAGTCAATTGCTTCCTGAAATCCCTGCCCAAGGCAATGTTGTTAACACTAGTGGTGAGTGAAAAATCAGAGTGAGGAGAAATGCTATTTGGGTTGAAGACCTGTGGGAAGCAAAGTGGTGAAATCATTGAAGTTTTTCTGCAGCCTGCCCCTTCCCATTCTCCTCTAATATAAATACCATTCCCCTATATTTCTGAGCTGCCTCTTGGCTGCCCAAGGTTCTTGACCTAATGGTCCATGCCCAGAATTTCTCTACATTTGCCTCTACCAAAACCCACTCTCTGTTTTTCCCATAGACTAACTCTAATCAACTTACACTAAATGTGCAATATCTGATAACTATAAATAGTGTGCTATTTAATTCACAAAAATGGCAGAGGTAGGGCAATGGGACTATACTCTCATTGTGAATACAAAAATAGGAAAAATGGAGTCTTAAAGAGCTGACAATCAAATGCAAGAAAGTATGCAATCTCAAAGTCTTATGATCCCATTTGCAATGGGATATGGACAAGAGAGAGATTCGCACTAAGTTCTCTAGGAGCATTTGAGGAGCAAGAGAGTTCTTGAGGTGGGAAAAGGGTTGGTTGAATTATCACAGGGTTTAATGTCTTTATTCAAAGGCATGGACTTTTTAATGATGAAATTTAAAGTGTTATAGTATTATAAATCTAAGAGTTGTACCTTTGTAACCCTGGGAAATCATTTCACCTCTCCAGATTTATTTTACTCACCTATCATCTGAAGGAGCTGGGTTATATGATTTCTGAGATCTCTTCCCACTCTAAATTCTAAAAGCCTTTGAATGGATCACTTCCTGCTTTTTTCTAATTTTTAGGACAAATGGTTATGCAGACTATGTAAAAGCATACCTTAGATGACATTTAGTCCAATCCTTTCATTTTCTAAATGAGGAAAATGAGGTCAAGGGATGTTAAATAATCTCACCAAGATAATTACACAGGTAATTAGTTAATTAGTAACCAAGCTAGTATTTGAACAAAAATTCTCTGACCAAATTCAAATCCAACACAATTTCCATTACCCTACGCACCCTCTTAAGCCTTTGAAAGAACACTCATACATTCAATAGAATAACCAGAGGAGAGTAGAATTACAAGGGAAAAAAAAAACCTAGGTAAAAGAGAGTAATCCAAAGGAAGTGTTTATCAAAATGTCAGAAGTTGTACATGGTTCAAGAAGGAGGAGGATGGGGGAAATGCTGCTCAATTTTGCAAATACAAGATCTTTGGTAACTGTGAATTTAACAGTATCAGTTCAATAGTGAGCCTGTAAAATTATATTTCAAGAGGTTGAGAAGTGAATGGGGAGGTAAGGAAATAGAGACTGAAAATATATACAACTTTCTTGGGAGTTTAGCAATAAAGGGGAAATATGTGTTAGTAACTTGGAGGGATAGCATGATGACTGAAGATTTATTTATTTTAAACATAGGAAGACTTTTTGTATTGGGGGAGGGGAGAGAAGAGAACCAATAGATAAGGGAATTGAATGTAAATTGAATTTGAGAAAGAAGAATTGATAGAAATGATGTGTTTCCTTTTTAATCTCTGTCTTTTAAAATTTTTATTTATATGCTTTGATTTTTTTTTATCACAAACATTTATAGATTACACCCAATCCATGAGAGGTTTCCTGTAACAAAACAGGACAATGAAATAAATGAAATAAAACAAATGATAGAGTGACTATGCCTGAAAATGCATATAATGTTCCTCACCTATAGCAACCAGTACCTCTCTATCTAAAAAAATTGTTTTTTAAGAGGAATCTATGGTTCTTCAGGGGGATACAATCAAGACAGCAGAGTAGAGAAAGTACTCAGCAGAGCTCTTCCAATATTTCCCTCCAAACAACTTTAAAACATTTCAAATCATATTCTGGAGTGGCAGAGTCAACAAAAGGTCAGAGTGAGACATTCTTCCAGCCCAAGACAACATAGGAGTTCAGAGAAATCTGTGACAAAGGGGAGGATGCTGGCTTGGAACCCATGTGGATGAAATGCCAGTTGTGGGACTCAGTAATGGTGAGAGAAATAACAGCTTTGGGAACTCTCAAGCAGAGATTGTAAAGGGATCTGGCAACAGGTCAGAAGGAGATTACAGTGTACCCTTGTGCTAGCAATGAGTGAATGACCAGATGCTATTTGTTAGTTTCATTACCTATACCCAATTCTGGGTTATAGTTAAAGGGCAGAGAGGAGCACTTTCAGTCAAGAGGGAGTGATAGTCCTAAGGGACAGTATTACTTCTGGGAAGGGGGGAAAATTACTAGCATCAAAAATAAAAAAAGTGAACACGTCACCAATGAAGATAAAATTAAAGCAATTATTAGGAATTATTTTGCCCAATTATATGCCAGTAAAACTGACAATCTAAGTGGAATGGATGAATACTTACAAAATAATAAAATGCCAGGTTAACAGAAGAGAAAACAGAAAACTTTAAACCTGTCTTAGAAAAAAAGAATTGAATGTGCTCCCTAAGAAAAAAAATCTCCAGACCAGACAAATTTACAAGTGAATTCTACGAAACATTTAAGGAACAATTAATTCTGATATAAACTATATAAACTATTTAAAAAAATAAGCAAAGTATTCCTATCAAATTCCTTTTATGACACAAATATTATTTTGATATTCAAACCAGGGAGAACAAAAAACAAAGAAAACTATAGACCAATTTTCTTAATGAAAATAGGTACAATTTTTAAAATAAAATACTAGCAATGAGATTATAGCAACATATCACAAAAATTTTAAACTACGATCAGATGGGATTTATACTAGGAACACAGGTCTAGTTTGTTATTAGGAGAACTTGCACATAATTGAATTTATCAATAACAACAACAAAACATATGATTATATCAATATATGCAAAAAAACCTCTGACAAAATATAACGCTCATTCTTGAATAAAATGATTTTCTTCCTTTAAATGATGAGTAGTATCTATCTAAAACTAAGAAGAAACATTACCTATAATGAAGATAAACTTGAAACCTTTCCAGTAAGATCAGAAATGAAGCAAAGGTGTCCATTGTCACCACTACTCTTCAACATGATAGTAGAAATGCTGGCCAAAGCAATGAGACAGTAAAAAGAAATCTATGAATAAAAATAGGCAATGAGAAAACAAAACTATCCACTCTTTGCAGAAGTTATGATAGTATACTTAGAGAACCCTACAGTATCAATTATCAACCTACCAGTAATCAAAAGGCATATATTTGTAGTCTGACAAATGCAAAATACATGAGTCAATTACCTCTTTTGATCTTGACCTCTTTTTTTATTAATGCCAATGAAGACTGCATTTGCTTACTTCTACTAGAGCCCTCCCTCAAAGGTTTTGCCCCTGGAGTGACAAACTCTGATCCTGTCTATGTCTCTTCTCTGAGAACTGGCCACAATAAGTTCAGAAAGACTCCTCATGAAGTTATCCACTGGGTAACGAATTTGGAAGCCATAAGACTCTCAAAGAATACTTGTCAGTGTGAATAAAGAACGATACTAACAAAATTCTTGAAGCTTTGAAATAAAGTGAAATGAATTTGTTTCAGTGGTCACATCACATGGATCACTTGAGGCTTATCTTCAGCTAAAACATTCATGATATTTTACGTGAACTGGTAATAAATCAGCCTTCTTCTATTCTATAAATGATAAATCCACTTTTTAGTCTGAATATAAAATGCCACTTTCCCAATTAAATTTCACTTTGATTATTTCTGATAAGCAATCTAAACAGTTGCTCATATGGTATGATTTGAAGAATAGGAAAAAGGTCTTCCTATCTATTACATCATACTTCCCCCAGTACACCATCCAGGGTTGTCATCTCTTAAGGATGTTTGAATAGTTACTAACTTAAAACATCCTTACCTGCATATCAACAATGCAGTATTCACAATGCCTATGGTAACTATAAGTATGCTGATATGTTTATTAATCACAAAATGTAACAGGCTCTCTACATGAGAAACCATATATTCACAGATTAACTAAAAAATGTTATTTCATTTTATCCTCATAACTTTGGGAGACAGATGCTATTATAAACCCATTTTCTAGATTAGGAAAATTAAGCAGGAAGGTTAAGTGACCTTCCTACGATCACACAGCAAGTTAAGTGTTTGAGGCTGAATTTGAACTAAAGTCTTTCTGAAGGCAAGTCAACATCCTTCACTGAGCCCTGTGCCTGCCTCTAGCTGTTATAAAGCCATAGTT
The DNA here is from genome assembly GCA_028646515.1 of Pseudochirops corinnae. Lineage (NCBI taxonomy): Eukaryota > Metazoa > Chordata > Mammalia > Diprotodontia > Pseudocheiridae > Pseudochirops > Pseudochirops corinnae. The sequence goes on along the minus strand of JAQQSV010008925.1, from coordinate 4,877 downwards.
ATAAAGAGAAATCTAGCATTTTAGAGCTAAAAGGGATTTTAGTGTAGGCACTTAGAAAAAAAAGTGTGAAATACTCTAAATTTATATCTGAGCTTTCCACCTCACTCCTTGTCCCCTTCTGATCTGTGCTGTTTTGTTAAACTATTCTATAACTACCAGGACCTGCCACACAATTTTTTAAACAAATAATAAGCATGTTTAGGTACCTACTGATTAAGTCCAATGCTACTTTATAATTTTGTAAATGAAGAAACCAAGGCCCTGTTTTAGTTGTTCAAAATCCTGCAGCTTATTAGGACAAAAGTTGGGACTAAGGTAAACAATTAATGGGACTAGTACAGTATTGGTGAGGACCAAGTGTAAAACCAAGCATGAGCAGCTTTCCAGAGAACTATTGCTGTAAACAGATTTGAGGTTCTAATCACACAGTATAGTGAACTCTCTATTTATTCAGGAGTAATTTCAGAGAAACCAAAGCACAGCATTCATAATGTTATAACATAACAACTTATCACTAAAGTGACCACATAGTTTTCATCAAAGTGGCCACATAATTTTAAACAAAAGATATGATTCGGTAAATCCTTAACTCAATCATCCTTAAGAAGCAAGCTTCCTTAAGGGACACAAAGTGCAAAGGTTAAAGTTCTCCACCCCTAGATCACATTGTTTTGATCTCTCAGTCAAAAAGTTTTCTTTCTTCTTGATTGGAGATTAGTTTCCAATAATCCTTAAGAGGTACAAGGTACAGAGTACAAAGTTCTCCCACCCTTAGACCATAGTAAATCATGATCTTCTCAGTCAGCAATAAGTGCCCAAGGAGAGGTCTTTTCATCTTAACGTGAGGCTGGCTCTCAGATTCCATGGTTCCTCTTCCATGGTCCCAGCTTCTGCCTGAATTTATACAACTGTCACCTGGATTCAAAGGTAGGCAGCTCTCAGCTCTTTGTCTAGCTCCATATTGAAATTCACAGTGTCCAGTCCACCTCAAATCTTTTGTAGCTTCTGTTTCTGGGAAGGCAAAGCTTAACAGAGCCAAAACATCATTCATGCATATTGCCAGCACCCTCATCAATTCCCTATCTGCCTGTGAAACCACTACAGACCTACAAACAAGGTCTGAGAACTCAACACAGACCCACAAACAAGGTCTCAGAACTCAACACAAATTGTAAATATATAGTCCAAGGACCTCTGAAACCCTCCTCCAGCACTTCTGTAAACAGATAACAAGAAAATCCTTTTAGGGCTTTCAGTAAGGTCCCCGGACTTCTGTAAAATGTATTACAAACACAAATCAGCACAGACAGAACAGAAAAACAGAGTGCTGGGGTACCACAAATTTTCTCCTTCTCAACTCTGCCATCACGAGTGTTCCCTTCTCAATTCTGTTCTCTCTCAGCTTTTGCTCATCTTCTTATCTGGTCACTAGCACCTCCCTGTTCTGCCCACTTCTTACATCCTTCCTATCCTTGTCTTTGGCAAGTCCCTCCCACTGTGGATTTTACAAGTTCTATTTCTTAACAAAGACTTGATATAATCATGGGCAAGGCTCAAAGGAAACTTGAACTAAAACAAGGTGATAAATAATTAGATAGCTCAAACAAGGTACTACTTCTTTGCTTGCCATTTCACCAAGTAATTAAAAAAAAAGTTAGAGGCCTTCAAATTTTGGGCAAATTTGAAGTTTCAAGCTTTCTTTAGAAGGTTGTTTTATAACATGTGGGGGAAGGAGATAATATACTTTACCGGGCTACCATGTATTGGGGCTTGGATCCTTTAAGTGGTGCTCATTGGTCTCTCACTTGTGTATCTCCACTTCTGAGCCCTGCCATAATGGTCCCTTTCTACTAATCTCCCCTTTATTGACTTCTGTTTCTCTCTTCCCTTTCCTTGTTAATTATTTACCTTTCACTATTCCTTTTCAGAATCCATACCATATATATGATATATACACATATGTGTGTGTGCGTGCGTGTGTGTGTGTGTGTGTGTGTGTGTGTGAATGAGGGTTTAGGAATAGATGGCCTCTAAGATTCTTTTCCGCTACATATACATATATCTCTATATATCTATATCTATCTCTCTTTCTCTCTCTCTCTCTCTCTCTCTCTCTCTCTCTATGTATGTATGTATGTATGTATGTATACACATATACACATATATACATACATAGACACACACATATATATCCTACATTTTATAGTGCAAAAGACTTTAGAAAGCAGTGTTGCATTACTTGCCTGGAGAACTGAGGGGGTAATGTGTCCTTAGGTATAGTTTCTATTTGAGGAGAGTGATGAGTAGGAATGATTTTTGGAGCATGCATCGCCTGCCTCTCCTAATGAGACTGCATAATTCTTTTTATTTTGAATTTTTGCTTTTTAGATAATGATTCTCTTTCATCTTCTGGGTATACTTTTTTGGTGCCTTACTCTTTTGAGTCAATATCATCAACCTTGCTGCTATCCAACACATGTGTTTACTACACATTTTCCTTATTCCTTCCCTCATTGATCAAAATTACTGGTCATAATATGAGTACTGCCAGCCCTCTTATTTAATACCCCTCTCCAGCACCCTTTAAAAGCTCTGATACATTTCAAAGGTTGCAAAACAAATAAATAAAATAAATTTCATGATATAATTCATGTTTATATAGTACTTTAAAGTTTATCAAATAAAAGAATACTGAACTTGGAATCATATGAATGGGTGAAAGTTTTGGTTCCAGCAATTACTAGGCATATGTAATAGTAATGAAATTTGAATATCCCTTAGTATTTCTAAGCTGACAAGAACTTAGCACCTAGTTTCAAATTAAGCCTCTGTTAAAGAAACAGAAGGTATGAAGCCCTGTTGCTGATATAACAGGAAGGGGCTGAACAGGGAGGAGCAATACTGTATATAAGGAAAAACCCCAGATGGGAAAGTCAGAATTTCTTGGGATAAGCATCTGAAGGCTGGGTTGCTGCTGCTGCTGGACTGGAACTTCTGTGGAGAAAGTGATTTTGATTTTGAGAACAGAGCTGCTGAAGACTTCTGAGGGAGAACTGGAACTCCTGAGCATTTCTGAGGGCTAGCTGGAGCTACTGTGGATTTCCAAGGACCAGCTGGCACTGCTGAGGATTTCTGAAGGCCAGCCAGAACTACAGAAGACTGAGGAAGCATGACTGTGGTAAAAGTATTTTGTACAAATGTTGTTTTGGTTTTGTTAATGTGCATGAATGTTCTTGCGGCTTTTTTAAGCCCTGTCTTCCCAGGAACAGAGACTGTGAAGGATTTGAGATGGACTGGACACTGTGAGCTCCAATGTGGATCAGGAACTGTACGGAGAGCTGGACAAGAAGCTGGGAGCTGTCTGTCTTGAACTCAGGTAGCAATTGGTTAGATTTGGGCAGGAGCTGGGACCATGGAAGAGGAGCCATGGAAGCTGAAAGCCTGCCGCACGTCAAGATGAAACGATCTTTCCATAGGTACTAAGTAGTGATGAAATTGTTATTTACTTCTGACTGAGGGGTGGATGGCCTGTGTATTTTCCACTACTCTTTAAGAGGGTACTGAGTAGTGATTGATGACTGAGTAATGACTGATAATTGAATATTGATGGATGACTGAATAGTGACTGATTTGTAACTTAGTGTGCCCCATGGGTGGAGAACTTTGACCTTTTATACTTTATGATTGAATGACTGAGTTACTAAGAGATTGATTGACTGCATGATTATACTTTGTTCAAAACTACATAATCACTTTGGTGAAAACTATGTGGTCATTTTGGTGATAAGTTGTTGAGTGGTGACATGGTGAATGCTGCATTTTGTTTTTCTGTAATAAGTTGTATCATTGTGAATGTTGTACCTTGATTTTCTGTGAATGTTTTGCTCTGATTTGTTATTGAATAAATAGAGAGTTCACTACATTATATAATCAGAACCTTGAAAAGCTGTTCACAGTCCTCTGGAAAGCTGCTCGTTCATGGCTTTACAGTATATGAATTTAGGCAATATACAATTTAACATTTCTTGACTTCAGGAAGCTATTTGGTTTCCTGAAGAATATTATATACATATATATACACATATTTACATATGTATGTACATGTATACACGTGTGTGTGTGTGTGTGTGTGTGTGAAATGAGGGTTTTGGAATAGGTGGTCTCTGAAATTCTTTTCCACTCTAGATATGAGAGCCTTTGTGGAAAATGGGACCAATAATAATTCTATTATCTATCTCACATAATGATGGTGAGAAGTGTAGTTTATATATGATAAAGATTATACAAATATAAACTATGATAATAATTATTAGTATAACCATGAGTGTTGAGCAAAAGCAACAGGGAATGAAAACTATTAGTTCCAGGCTTTACTTTCATTAATCTTATTGGCTTGTGCTCCCCAGACCCATCCCACTGATATATCTCTATTTCCTCTTATTTCAGGGATTCTTAACACATAGTCCACAGGTCCTATGAAAAAAGGTCACATGAATATAGATGGGTGAAAATTACTTTAGAAAATTACCTGAACTTATCATTTCCTTCGATTAAGATTTTTATAAAAATAAAAAATCTCCAAATATGATTCTGAGAAAGAATCCATTGTCTTCGTTACATTGTCAAAGGGATCTATGACAAAATGAAAATGTTAAAAAGAGGGGGGCGGAGCCAAGATGACTGCATAGCAGCAGCAATATATTGGAGCTCTCACATAGCCACCCCAAAATACCCATAAAATAGGACTCTGGACCAACCTAGAACTTCAAATCGCACACAAAGATACTTCCCACTAAAGTCAGCTCGGCTACGAGGAACCATATCAGCACTGCAAACCGAAAACAGCCTGGCCTGAAGCCGCGGCTGTGCCCCGGGGG
>JAQQSV010008924.1:0-13648 GCA_028646515.1 Pseudochirops corinnae | reverse complement strand
CCAAACAAATGAAAAAATAGAAGGCAATGTGAAATATCTCATTGAAAAAAAAAACACTGGCCTGGAAAATAGATCCAGGAAAGACAATCTAAAAATTATTGGACTACCTAAAAGTCATGATCAAAAAAAGAACCTAGAAAACATCCTTCAAGAAATTCTCAAGGAAAATTGCCATGATATTTTATAACCAGAGGGCAAAATAGAAATTGAAAAAATTCACTGATTGCCTCTTGCAAAAGATGCCAAAAAGAAAACTCCTGGGAATATTATAGCCAGGTTGTGGAGTTTGCAGATCAAGGAGAAAATATTACAAGCAGATGGTGGAGCTAAGATGACAGAAAGGAAGCAGTAACTTTTCTAAGTTCCTCCAAGAATTTTATCACTAAACTAAAAAGTGAATTGGAATGGATTTTAGAGTGACAGAACCCATTGGGAGATGGTGTGTGGTGGATTCCCAGGCCAGGAAAGTGCCCACAAAGGTCTGGACAGGGGGAATGTGGAGCACACAGGGGCTGTACCAGTGTGGATCTGAAAGTAGACTACAGCAGAGTGACAAGAAGCCCCAGCCAGCAGACTCACCCATCCCAAGGGCAATTTGCAGCCATCTCACCAAAGGACAGAAAATCATCAGAGCTGGGTAAGAGAAAATGCAGGGCCTATAACAGGGACAGCAGCTTCTCCTAGGGCTATCAGTCCTCAGTCTGGATGTTTACAAATTACATACCCGAACTTCCAGAAGTCAAGATGGAGGAATAAAGCCTAGTTGCTCAGATCCCCCCTCCCTGACCCAGAAATCCTAGAGATAAATGTCCCACCCAGAGTACAATCCAGGATTGGGAGTTACTGAGGAAGGGGGAAGTGAGGCTGTACAGAGTCTGAGCCTAGGATGATGGAGCCAGCAAGCACTAACAACAGAAGCCCAAGTTTGCATTAACACCACCTGGGGAATCAGCAGACTGTAGCCCTGCCTCTGGTCTCCAGCTACTGAGCCTACCTGAGCTGTAGCCCAGAGACACAGAGGTGGAAACCTGAAATAGCCATATCACTCCTCCCTCAAAGGTTACTCTGTGAGTCTCAGGGTAACTCAGGGGAAACACTGAGAGTCCTGGCCTTGGCCTCAGTCTCGACATTCAGAGGCTACAGCTCACGAAGTTAACAACCAAACCCCTACCTCCCAGCCTGAGAAATTCAATACTTCTGCACCCCAGAAGCAGATATCCACTCTAAAAATCCAGGACATAGGCAATCACAATGGGGAAGAAGGAACTTATGAAATCTAGGACCATAAAATCTTTTTATACTGAGCAAGAACAAGGAAATTCAGAGGACAACATGGACTCTATACTCATACTGGAGACCACAGAAGGAAATATAAATTGGTCTCAAGCCCAAAAAGCATTCTTGGAGGACCTCAAGAGGGACTTTAAAAACCAAATTAGATAGGTAGGAGATAAATTTCAATCTACAGTGACCAAATTTGAAAGAAATATCACTGAAGAGAACAAATCTTTAAAAAGTAAAATTGGAGAACTAGAATGGGAGGTCCAAAATCTAACTAGAGAAAATACCTCCCTAAAAATAAAAATTGCAATATGGAAAAGGAGATTCAAAAACTAATTGAGGAAAATAATTCACTAAAACTTAGAATCAGTCAAATTTTAGCTAAGGACTCCATGATGAAGCAAGAGTCAGTCAAACAAAATATAAAGATTGAAAAATTAGAAGAAAGTGCAAAATATCTCACTGGAAAAACAATTGACCTGGAACACAGATCCAGGAGAGATAACCTAAGAAATATCAGCCTACTAGAAAACCACGATGAAAAAAGCAGCCTGGACAGCATCCTCCAAGAGATTGTCAAAGAAAACTGTCCTGAGGTCCTAGAATCAGAAGATAAAATAGTCATCGAAAGAATTCACTGATCTCCTCCTGAAAGAGATCCCAAATTGAAAACTTCAAGAAATATAGTAGCCAAATTCCAGAGCTAAAAGGTCAAGGAGAAAATACTGCATGCAGCCAAAAAGAAACAATTTAAATATCATCAAACTACAGTCGGGATTACTGAGGTCTTAGCAACTTGTACATTAAAAGATTGGAGGAATTGGAATTTGATATTTTGTAAAGCAAAAGAACTAGGACTGCAACCAAGGATCAACTACCTGGCAAATCTGAGCATAATCTTTCAGGCAAGGAGATGGTCATGTAATGAAATAAAGGACTTCCAGATTTCCTGATGAAAAAGCTAGAGCTCAATGGAAAATCTAATATCCATTTACAAGACCCAAGAAAGACATAAAAAAGTAAACAAGGAAAACACACACTCACACAAACCCATATATGCCCAGATGCACACACATGCACATAATTTGGGACTCAATAAGAGCAAACTGTTTACATCCCTATATGAGAAGCAAATACCTGTCAATATTGAAATGTGTATAATTATTGAGACATTTAAAAGGGATTTACATAGAGATTGTGGGTATAAGTGAACTAATTTGAAGATTAAAAAAACTCTATTAAGGGGAATAAAGGGATCATAAGGGGAGAAAAGGAAAGGATGAGGAAGAAAATGGTAAATTATGCCACATGAAGAGGCATAGAGACATACAAAAATGGAGCGGAAGGAAGGAAGGAGATGAGCATCATATGCAAGTTATTCTCATTGGTTCTGATTCAAAAAGGGATTGATATAAACAGTTAAGTTTGGATCCTAACATGAAAAGACACAAAAACTCATAAAAATAGAGGGAAAAGAGGGAGGGAGAGGAGCACTGTATGAAATTTACTAGCATTGGTTTGGGTTCAAGGAGGTAATAACATACTCTGTTAAGAATAAAAATCTATTGTGCTCTATGGGCAGGGGGAGGGATAAGTGAGGGTGGCATAAGAAGGAGGGTGGTTAGAAGGGAGGGAAAGAGTAGTAAGGGGAAAGGGTAGGTAAATAGGGGGGTGACACAGGGAGGGAATACTAAGGGAAGTGGGGGTCAAAAGGAAAACTCTTAAGGAGGGGAAGGGAAAAGGAACATACAAAAATATAAGCAGAGGAGGGAATAGGATGGAGGGAAAGTCACAGATAGTAATCATAACTGTGGATGGGAATGGGATGAACTCTTCCACAAAACAGAGGTGGATAGCAGAATGGATTAAAAAACACAATCCTACAATATGCTGTCTACAAGAAACACATGTGAAACAAGGGGATATGCACAAGGTAAAGGTAAAAAGATGGAGTAGAATATATTATGCTTCAGCTAAAGTAAAAAAGAAGGGGTAGTAATCCTTATCTCAGATGAAGCAAAAGCAAAAATAGATCTAATTAAAAGAGGTAAGGAAGGAAACTACATCCTGCTAAAAGGCTCCATCGAGAATGAAGCAATATCATTACTTAACATACATGCACCAAGTGATATAGCATCCAAATTCCTAGAGGAAAAGTCAAGGGAATTAGAGGAAGAAATAGACTGCAAAACTATACTAGTGGGGGACCTCAATCTTCCTCTCTCTGAATTTGATAAATCTAACCTCAAAATAAACAAGAAGAAAGATAAGGAGGCAAATAGAATTTTAGAGAGGCTAGACATGATAGATTTCTGGAGAAAACTGAATGGGAATAAAAAGGAATATACCTTCTTCTCAGTGGTACATGGAACATACACAAAAATTGATCATATACTAGAGTATAAAAACCTCACAATTCAGTGCAAAAAGTCAGAAATATTAAATGCATCATTCTCACATCATGATGCAATAAAAATCATATGCAATAAAGTGCCATGGAAAGATAGACAAAAAACTATTTGGAAACTAAATAACATAATCCTAAAGAATGAACGAGTCAAACAAGAAATTATAGAAACAATCAGTATCTTCATTCAAGAGAATGACAATAATGAGACATCATACCAAAACTTGGGATACAGCAAAGGCAGTTCTTAGGGGAAGTTTTAATTCCCTGAATGCATAGATAAATAAATTAGAGAAAATGGAGGACAATGAACTGGGCATTCAAATGAAAAAGCTAGAAAAAGAACAAATTTAAAATCCCCAATTAAATACTAAATTAGGAATAATGAAAACCAAAGAAGAGATTAATAAAATTGAAATTAAGAACTTTGAACTTATAAATAAAACTAAGAGATGGTTTTATAAAAAAAAAAACAACAATAAAATTGATAGAACTTTACTCCATATGATTAAAAAAAGAAAGAAGAAAACCAAATTTTGAGTAGCAAAAATGAAAAGGGTGATTTTACCTCCAATGAAGAGGAAATTAAAACAATAATTAGGAATCATTTTGCCCAATTGTATGCACATAGCTTTGACAATCTTAGTGAAATGGATGAATATTTACAAAAATATAAGTTGCCTAGATTAACTGAGGAGAAAGTAAATTGCTTAAATAACCCCATCTCAGAAAAAGAAATTGAACAAACTATGGGTGAATAACCTAGGAAAAAATTTCCAGGGCCAGATGGATTTACTAGTGAATTCTATCAAACATTTAAAGATCAATTGATACCAATACTCTATAAACTATCTGGGAAAACTGGTGAAGAAAGAGTACTACCAATTTCTTATTATGACACAAATATGGTACTGATACCTAAATCAGGGAGAGACAAAACACAGAAAGAAAATTATAGACCAATCTCCCTCATGAATATAGATGCAAAAATTTTAAGTAAAATATTAGCAATAAGACTACAGCAACTTATCACAAGAACAATACGTTTTGACCAGGTTGGATTTATTCCAGGAATGCAAAGATGGTTCAATATTAGGAAAACCAACAGTATCACTGATCATATCAACAATAAAACTAGGAGAATCCATATGATTATCTCAATAGATGCAGAAAAAACTTTTGACAAAATACAACATCCATTCCTATTAAAAACATTAGGAACTATAGAAAAATAAATGGAGTTTTCCTTTGAATAATAGCATCTACTTAAGCCATCAGCAAATATTATATGTAATGGGGATAAATTAGAAGCATTTTCAATAAGATCAGGGGTGAAACAAGGATGTCCACTATCACCCCTCTTATTCAATCTGGTAAGAGAAATGTTAACCGTAGCAATTAGAGAAGAAAAAGAAATCAAAGGAATCAAATTAGGCAAAGAAAAGACTAAGCTATCACTCTTTGCAGATGATATACTTGGAGAATCCTAGAGAATCAAGTAAAAAACTTCTTGAGACAATAAATTTAGCAAAGTTGCAGGACATAAAATAAATCCACATAAATCTTCAGCATTCCTATATGTTTCTAGTGAAGCCCAATAGCAAGAGATAGTAAGAGAAACCCCATTTAAAGTTACTGTAGACATTCTAAAATATTTAGGAATCTACCTGCCAAAACAAACCCAGTACCTATATGAACACAACTACAAAACATTTTCCACACAAATAAACTCAGATCTAAATAATTGAAAAAACATCAATTGCTCGTGGCTGAGTTGAGCTAATATAATAAAAATGACAATTTTACCTAAATTAAATTACATATTGAGTGCTATAACAAATAGCACTCAATGGGCATAGTTGAGTATCTACCAAAAAATTACTTTATAGAGCTAGAAAAAATAGTGCCAAAATTCATTTGGAAGAACAAAAGGTCCAGAATATGAAGGCAATTAATGAAAAGAAATGCTAGGGAATGTGGCATAGCCAAACCAGATTTTAATCTGTATTATCAAGCAGTAATCATCAAAACTAACTGGCTGAGGAATAGAGTAGTGGATCAATGGAATAGATTGGGTATAAAAGACTTGGTAGTCAACAATTATAGTAATATACTATTTGATAAACCCAAAGACCCCAGTTTTGGGGATAAAGAACTCACTATTTGACAAAAACTGCTGGGAAAATGGAATATAGTATGGCAGAAACTGGGCATAGACCATTATCTAACCCCATACACCAAAATCAAGTCTAAATGAGTGCATGATCTAGGTATAAAGGCTGGTACTGTAAGTAATCTGAGGAAGCAAGAAATAGTTTATCTGTCAGATTTATGGAGTAGGAAAGACTTATGATCCAAGAAGAGTAAGACAGCATTATAAAATGCACAATGGATACTCTTGATTACATTAAACTGAAAAGTTTCTGTACAAACAAAGCCAATGTAAACAAGAGTAAGAGGGAAGTGGGAAATTGGGAAAGAATTTTTACAACCAACGTCTCTGATAAGGCTTCATTTCTAAAATATACAGGGAATTGAGTCGAATCTATAAGAATACAAGTCATTCCCCAATCGATAAATGGTCAAAGGATATGAACAGGCAGTTTTCAGAGCTAGAAATTAAAGATATCTATAAGCATATGAAAAAATGCTTTAAATCACTATTGATTCAAGAAATGCAAATCAAATCAACTTTTAGGTACCACATCTCATTAGTCATATTGGCTAAGATGACAAAACAGGAAAATGACAAATGCTGGAGAGGATGTGGAAAAATTGGAACACTAATGCATTGTTGGTAGAGTTGGGAACTAATTCAACCATTCTGGAGAGCAATGTGGAACTATGCCCAAAAGGCTTTAAATAATTGCATATCCTTTGACCCAGTAATACCACTTCTGTGGTTGTATCCCAAAGACATCATAGAAGTGGGAGGAAGACCCATATGTACAAATATATTTATTGGAGCTGTGTTTGTGGTGGCAAAAAACTGGAAATTAAGGGGATGCCCATCAATTGGGGAATGGCTAAACAAGTTGTCATATATGCATACTGTAATGGAATACTATTGTGCTATGAGCAATGAGGAGCAGAGGGACTTCATATGTACCTGGAGAGGCTTATACAAACTGATGCTAAGTGAGAAGAGCAGAACTAGGAAAAATTTGTACACAATCACAGACACACTGTATATATGACAACTGGGCTCTTCTCAGCAATACACAATTATAAGACAACTCTAAAAGTCTCAGGATGGAAGGAGATGTCTACATTCAGAGAATGATCTAGAAAGAACAGTGTTTAAATGGAGACTGAACCAAACTACATGCTATCATTCTTTTCCATGTTTGGTTTTGTTTCTTCTTTCCACTCGTTCACTCCATAGAACCAGACTAATGTCCAATGTGAAAGTATTTGTAGATCCTTACTTGATTGCATGCCACCCTGGCGGGGGGGAAGGGGAGAAAATTTGAAACTCAAGGGATTGTAGAACTGAATCTTGTAAACTAAAAGTAAATAAACAAATCAAAATTTTTTAAAAAAGAAAAATATATTATAAGCAGCAACAAAGAAACAATTTGAATATTGTGGAAACACAGTTAGGATAACACAAGATCTGGCAGCTTCTACATTAAGAGATCAAAGGGCTTATAATATAACATTCTGGAGATCAAAGGAGCTAGGATTAAAACCAAGAATTACCTACTGAGTATATTATTTCAAGGGAAAATGTGGTCATTCAATGAGGTGGAGGACTTTCAAACATTCTTGATGAAAAAACCAGAACTGAATAGAAAATTTGACATTCAAATACAAGAAGCAAAGAAACATGAGAAGGTAAACTGGGAAAAGAAATCATAAGGAGCTTATCAAAGTTGTACTATTTACATGCCTACATGGAAAAACAATAATTATAACTCATGAAACTTTTCTCAGTATGAGGATATTTGAAGGGAATATAAATGTATAAAAATGTATACATACAGATATGTCTATATAGGAAGGTATATATGTATATGAATACATATGTGAGTGGTTATATATATGTGTAGAGGTATACATAGACAGAGGGCACAGGATCAATTGAATAGGAAGGGATAATATTTAAAAGGTGAAATTGAAAGGTGAGAGAGGAATATAATGAGAGGAGATGGGGAGAGAGAGAATGGAGTCAATTATCTCATATAGAAGAGGCAAGGGATAATTGTTACAATTGAGGGGAAGGACAGGAAGGCAAAAGGAAATGGGTCAACCTTACTCTCATTGAATTTGGCTTAGGGAGGGTGATGACATACAATCTAAAATGGGTATCTTGCCCTGCAGGAGAGTATGGGGGAAGAGGATGATAGAGGGGAGATGATGGAGGGGAGAGCAGGTTAGGGAGGAGGGTACTTAGAAGCACACATTTTTATAAAGGGACAGGGACAAAGAAGAGAATAGAACAAGTAGGGGGCAGGATTGAGGGAAATATAATAAATCTTTCACAATATATCCACTATGGAAATGTTTTGCCTAAGTACACATGTACAATCTATATTGAATTGCTTACCTTCCCAGTAAGTGTGGGTGACAAGGAAGGAAGAGAAAGAATCTGGAACTTACAATTTTAAAATCAAATGTTTAAAAAATCATTACTGTTATTATTATTATTTGCATGCAACTGGGAAGTAAGATGTACAGGCAACGGGGTAGGGAGATCCATCTTGCCCTACCAGAAAGTAAGAGGGGGAATGGGGGAGGATATAGGAGAGAACAGATTGGGGGAAGGGGTATACAGTGGGATCGCTGTTTTGGAGTGGTGGGTAGGTGAAAGATGAGGAGACAATTTGTAACTGAAAATCTTGTGGAAATGAATGATGTAAACTAAAATTAAATATAAAATTTAATTTCATAAAAAAGTAGTATTGCTCTAAAATTTAGAGTCTGAAATATATTAAATGGTGATTAGCTAGTGGCCCTTCCACTCAGATCAGTAATAAAGCAAGAATTTCCACTTTCGCCACCACTAATTTTTTTTAAATATAGTAATGTCATATTTGATATAATGTGTTGGAAATTATATCTGTCCCCATGAGGCAGGAAAAATAAATGTAGGAAAAAAGCATTGGCAAAGAGGAAAAAAAAAAATCTCTTTTTTTCCAGACTACATGATACTTGTATTACAAAGGCTGAGTTAGGAAACAAAGAAATAAAAAATGAGAAAATTTGCAATATATAAAATGAGTCCACAATAATCATTAACATTTCTTTGCATTACCAACAAAACCATATAGGAAGAAAGAGAACCATAATTTTTATTTAAAATACATGCAGAATATATAAAATAATAGGAAGTCCACCTACCAAGATATCAAAGCAACTATATGAATGCATGTATAAAAACACTTTTTGAGGAAATAAGTACACATCTAAGTAAGCAGAGAACAATTAATTATACTTAGAGAGATGAAGCCAATATATTACAAGTATCAATAAAACCTAAAAATAATTTAGTTGTTTGATATCTTATCATAAAATTCCAGGGTCAGCTAATTAAGCCCTGTGTAATTGTGGTGGCTTATGGGAGAAAGATTGCTGAATGACTACATGAAAGATTAATGATTAGACCTCCCTCTTGTTAGTTTATTGGATTATTGCTTCCTTAGGATTATTGATATCATAACATGGATATAACTAAAATTGATTTATCTCTTGTACATAATTTTTATTTTGGAGAGATTTCAGAGCTCCTGAAAATCAGCAATTTTTTATCCCCTTATTTCATTGGTCACATATGCCAGATGTTGAAACTCCTTCAAATTTATAAGAAAAAGATACATTCCCCAATTTATATATGGTCAAGTATCATGAACAGACAGTTTTCAAAACAAAAATTCAAATTATGAATAGGCATATGAAAAAATGTTCTATATCACTAATAATTAGAGAAATTCATGTTAAAAAAAATCTGGGATTATATTATGCATTTATTAGATTAGCAAATATGACTAAAATGAAAAATGATGGAGGTGAGGAAAAATAAGCATATTAACTCATTGTTGGTGGAGTCATGGATTTATCCATTCATTTTAGAAAGCAATTTGTTACTTTGGCCTACCATTCAATAATCTGTACGTTCACATTGAGCCATCAATATGAAAATACCCCAAGGTTCTATAGCACAAATAGAGCAAAGTAAGTGGAAGAGGAACAATATTAACAAAATATTTAAAATAACTTTAAATAGTTTCAAATAGTTAACAACAAAGGGAATGCCCTTTAATAATGGAATGGCTGCACAAATTATGTTATAGGAATATAAGGAATATAATAAAATAGGAAGGAATGGTTTCAGAGAAACTGGAGGAGACTTTTTTTATGAAGCAAGACAAAATGAAATATGCAAAAACAAAAGAACAATTTAAACAATATTACAACTTGGGAAATAAAAATAGAAGTTCAAAAATTAGAAAAGACATTTCCTTTTACTGAGAGAAATATGTAAAATTGTGAGACTGGATTAAATGATCTTTAAGGTCTTTTTCAGACCTAAATCCTATTACACTAAAAACTCATGGTCATAGAATTCATGCATTTAGAGGAGGAGGGAAAAAAAAGGTACAACCATCACCAAAGTTTCTGAAAATGTCCAAAATCCTGACATTATTGAGTAAATGGAAACCTATTTTGTGATGCTATATATTCCTTTTATTTTTACTTTACATTCTTTTTTTTTTTTTTTTTTTTTTTTTTTGCTTTTTGGAGGGCCATTGGGGTTAAGTGACTTGCCCAAAGTCACATGGCTACTAGTAAATGTGTCAAGTGTCTGAGGCTGGATTTGAACTCAGGTCCTCCTGACTCTAGGGCTGGTGCTCTATTCACTGTGCCACCTAGCAGCCTCCAAAATTTTTACATTCTTTTTTTTTTTTTGTATTTTTCCTTATAGAAAAGTGACACTGTTCAAAGGCAGTATGGAATAGGTGATGCATCAGAGGGCCAACTTTAGAATCAAGGAGACCTATGTATAAGACACAACTCTAACACATTCTGAATGTGCAACCCTGGTCAAGCAGTTAAAATTTCAGTGGGCCCCAAATAGTCTATAAGATAATAAATTGAAAAAAAAAAAAGTCATCCGCATTGGTAAAGGGAATTTCCTCAATATATATGTTTATTTTTTTTCCTTCAAGTGCTCTAACCATTCATTTCCTCAACATTTTCACCTCCAATGAACTTACTCCTTCATTCTACTTCAGGCACACACAAAAATGATCATAACTTTGATCTTTCCATCATCTACAAATGTACCACCTCTATGTTCAAATAATCTGAAATCCCCTTATCTAACTATTTGCCTCTCTCTCAGTCTCCACACCATGACCTCCAATCTCTTCACCCTCAGTTCTCTCACAGGCCATCTCCCCTGCATTAGCCACTCTCTCCTCTCCATCTTGAACACTTGGTGAACAAATTTAACTCTATACTGTCCTCTGCTCTTGAATCCCTAGAACCTTTATTATTTCATTGACCTGACCTAGACAATGCTCAACTTTGGTTCACTCCCAATATTGGTAGCCTTCATTTCTACACATGTGACACTGAATGAAGGAGGAAAAAAATCATGTAAGCATTCTAAATCCAATACAAATTTATGTTACCTGATCTCAACTGGGACCTCACTGCTGCTAGGCTATATACTACTGTACCTCTCTTATCAACTCATGATACCTCTCTCCACAGAAGCTTTTCCAAACCTTTTCATTCCTCCTCAAACTTCCCATGGCTCTCCCTCTCCCCATTCTCTTAGATAAGAACTTATATGCCTCATATTTTATAGAATATTATGTAAAACTATTTGTAGTGAACTGCCTCTTCTACATTCTTCCTCATCTCTTATCACTCAGATGCCTTCTGTCACTTTCTCCTCCTTAATTCCTCACGTGATGAAATGGCTTTATTTCTTATCAAGGCTAACCCCTCCATATGTTCAAGCAATTCTGTTCAATCCCCTCTCTTTCAAGAGAATACCCCCTCTGTAACATCTACTCCTTCACTTATTTCCTTTTAAAATATTTTTCATATATTTTAAAAATTGTTCAAGTTGCAAATCTTCACTGTCCAGCCCCTTGCCTACTGAATGAAAAGGTAAACAACATGACACACATTACATATGGAAAGTCATGAAAGCATATTTCTATTTCAGCCCTCCCTCCACCTTAAAAAGTGAGGAAAAAAGCAAACAAACAATATGCTTCAATCTACATTCAGAATTCATCAGTCCTTTCTCTGAATGTGGACAACATTTTTCATCTTGAGTCCTTTGGAATTGTCTTGGATCACTGGACCCGAGTAGATAAGTCTTTCATAGTTGATCATTGTTATGATATTGCTCCTACAGTGTACAACATTCTCCTGGTTCTGCTCTCTTCATTTTGCATCATCAGTTCAGATATTTTTCCCATGTTCTTCTGAAACTACCCCCACCCACAATTCCTTTCCTGAAATCATCCCCTCTGTCATTCACAATAGTATTATATCACAGTCATATGCCATAACTTGCTCTGCCATTCACCAATAGATGGGCATCCTTTCAATTTCCAGTTCTTTGCCATCATAAAAAGAGCTACTATAAATATGTTTTTACTTATAGGTACTTTTCCTTTTCCTCAGATCTCTTTTGGATACAAGCCTGGTAATGATGTAGCTGGGTCAATGTGTTCAGTTATATAACCCTTTGGCCACTCATCCAAATTGTTTTTCTAGGATGTTTGGACCAGTTCACAATTCCACCAACAGTGCATTGATGTGCTTATTTTTCCTCATACCCTTAAGCATTTGTCATTTTCCTTTTCTGTCATGTTAGCCAAACTTAAGGCCATAAAGTGGTGCCTCAGAGTTAAACAACTAATTAAGACTAATGATTTATTGGTGATTTATCTTTCAGTTATTTTCAGTCTCTCCCTCTCTGTTGGTTCAATTCTTTCTGCCTACATATATGATGATGACTCCTCTGTCCTGAAAAACAAACCACAAAAAAACCCAACTCTCTTGATCCTTCTTATCCCAATTAACTATTGTTCTAGATATTTTTTGTTTTGTAGATAAACTTCTCAAAAAGGATGTTTATAATAGGTATCTCCACTTTCTCTCCTCTCACTCTCTTCTTAACCTTGTACAATGTGACTTCCACTCATATCATCGCACTAAAATTCCTCTCTCCAAAGTTACTGATATCTTAAGTTGCCAAATTCCACAGTCTTTCTCAATCTTCATTCTCCTTGAGTTCTCTGCAGTTTTTGATATTGTCAGTCACTCTCTTCTCCTTGATACTCTCTTCTCTTTAGATTTTTGGGATATCAGTCTCCCCTAATTCTCCTCCTATCAGTCTGACTGTCCCTTCTCTGTTTCCTTTGACAGATCCTCTTCCAGATTGTGCCCACTAACATTGATATCCCTTAGGGTTCTTTACTGGGCTCTCTTCTCTCCTTCCTTTATGGTAATTCAGTTGATTATCCTACAGCTACCAAAAATTTAATTGCCATCTCTATGTTGGTGATTTTCAAATCTACATATCCTGTTCTAATCTCTCTATTGATCTCCAAACATACCTCTCCAAATGTCTTTCCAATATCTCAAACTGAATAAGTAGTAGACACCTTAAACTCAGTATTGACTAAATATATCTCATTATCTTTCCCCCTAAAGTTTTCCCTACATTCCCTGTTATAGTAAAGGGCAATACCATCCTCCGTGTCCCTCAGACTGGAAATCTAGAAGTTCTCCTGGATCCTTCACTATCGCTTCCCTACTCACACATCTAATCTTTTGCCAAGGACTGTCAATTTCTTTTTTTTTTTTAATTTTATTATAGTTTGCATCATTCATTTCCACAAGATTTTGAGTTACATA
Organism: Pseudochirops corinnae; assembly: GCA_028646515.1. NCBI lineage: Eukaryota > Metazoa > Chordata > Mammalia > Diprotodontia > Pseudocheiridae > Pseudochirops > Pseudochirops corinnae. The sequence continues at coordinate 72 of JAQQSV010008924.1, read as the reverse complement.
TTTTCTCCCCCTCTTCCCCCCACCCACTGCCCCAAAACAGCCATCCCAGTGTGTCCCCCCTCCCCCAGTCTA
>JAQQSV010008923.1:0-13648 GCA_028646515.1 Pseudochirops corinnae | reverse complement strand
CTGAAACGAGACTCCCAAGGGGGAAAGTAGCCAGGTGACCAAGGTAAGCTGAGCTGAAATGAACACTCCAGCGACTGTACACAGTCTAGTGGAAAGCCAGGATGAGACACTGTCCTCATAATAACTAGACAATTCAATTGTCTCTTGGAATTCTTTGCATTCTGAATGCTACCTCTCTTTTAAGGGCTTTAGGGATTTTGTGTTTGTTGTGGAACCGCAACTCAGGCCACCTGAGTCTTTCTAATTCTGGTCTAATTGGTAGTTCTTATTAAAGATGAGAGTTTTTTGTTTGTCAAGATTCATGTTTTTGTTGTGTTTGTAGCCATCTTGGAATACTGATGTGTGAGAGAATCTTCCCTGCTTTAATAAGTGCATTGGAACATCTACATTCTAATAGAAAATGGCTTTCTAGACCCTGACTAAATTTAAGCCAACCCATAATATCAATTCTGACAATCAGAGCAAGCAAAAATCAAGTATGAAATTCATTATGTAAAAATAATTAAGTACTAAAGATAAATTCAGTGAAGCAGAAGAAAGGCACATGTTAAATTTTAATATCCATAAATTTCAGTGCCTTGAAGCAAAGCCTTATTTGCCTCACCCTGGTTATAGCTCTGACTCTAAGGGACACTTTCCTTCTACAGTCTGGTTTCTGACTTCATTATTCAAATGAAACTGTTCTTTTCGATTTCCAGTGATCTCTTACTTGTAATCAGTGATAAGACAAGGAATCATGGAATGCCAAGGTAGAGACGGTATAAAGTTGAGGTAAGTCACAAAGGTTTCAATATAAGGGGTGGGGGTGGCAACGAATGCAGCCAGTGCAGGGGTGTTGGTCTGAGAAAGAAATGAGAGATAGAGGCATCAAAGGGTAAAATAAAGAGGAAGAAATTAGGGGTTTTAAAGCATAAGGAGTGATGTAAGCAATTATGATCAAAGGTATTTTGTAATTCCTGAGGATGGAAATGTGACCTTTATAAGTAATGATCAAAGGTATGGCCATCTCAGTAGGTCTTGACAATTCATTAGTATGAGAATATAGTAGTGTATAAGATAATGATAGTAAAACTCTTTGCAAACCTTAAAACCCTATATAAACACCAGCTATTTGAATTCTCATTTTTCTCTTCTTTTTAAGTGGAGTTCAGATAAAATGGTCCTGGGACAAAGCTTTATCCTACTATTATTCTTTTATGTAAAGTTCTGTTGACTATTGCTCTGGTAGATAAAGAAATTGCTTTTTAGTAATTGAATGAAACTACTGGCTTTTAAACTTATCTTCTAGACTCACTGAAAGCATCTATGGGACAACTTTAGCAGCATATAGGGTGATTGGGGTAATTTGTACATTGTCCTATTCCCACAAGACTGATTAGTTTTTTTCTATTGAGTTTTGATTTTGATGGCTTTTTGTTCCATATTACTTAGACATTAGGAGTATTTGATATGGCCAGATCCATTAAAATGTTGTTTTAAAATTGTTGTGGATTAATGTTACATGTGAGTGACTTGGTGTAACAATTCTGTTTGATAATTGTGCAATTCCAATACAATTTATTTGTTGATTCTCAAGAGTATTTTGTGGTCTGTATTTGTTAAACAAGGATTTATCAGCTATTAGTTTATGAAATATAGTGAGTTTTTTATGTAAAATTCTAGCCACCAGATTGAGTCTTTCTAGATACTCTTTTGGTGTTATACATATATTGTTTTGTTTGTTTCTTGAAGCATTGTGCTTCAAGTGTATACTATTTTCTTTCAAAATATACACTGATCTATAAGTTTAGTGTCTTAAGGATCACCCATTTGTACTTTCTGGTAGCAATGATCTGGTTCTGAATCAATATAAGTTCCTGCCTTTCCTTTCCTTTTTCTTTTTCTTTTTGGAGGGGGAAGGCTGGGCAATTGGGGTTAAGTGACTTGCCCAAGGTCACATGGCTAGTAAGTGTTAAGTATCTGAGGCTGGATTTAAACTCAGGTCCTCCTGACTCCAGGGCCAGTGCTCTATTCACTGCACCACCTAGCCACCCCAAGTCATTTCTTTGGTGTTCTTTGTTAACTTATTGTTGGTTGAGTTCAAATGGATATTCCCCAAGAAGAGCCTTTTGATTCCAACCTTAGATTATAATCATTTCATTGGCTGTATCCAAAGGTAATAATTTCATAGGTTCAATCCAAATGTAACCACTTTGGTGTTCATTTAAAAAACATAATATTGAAGGTGGAACCAAGATGGTGGAGTAAAAGCAGGCACTCACCTGACCTCTCCCCCAAACCCTTCCAAAAACCTTTAAAATTACTCTAAACAAATTCTAGAGTAGCAGAATCCATAAAAAGATAGAATGAAACCAATATCTAGCCCAAGACAGCCTAGAAGGTCAGCAGGAAAGTTCTGTTGCACCAGGGTGAGAGAACCATGCAATCTAATGCAGACCAAGACCCAGCAAACTCAGAGCAGGCCTCGGAGTGACTGAAATACTGGCAGCAGTGTTTCCTAGCCCGACTTCTTAGCCCACAGATACCAAAGACAACTTAGAAAGTCAGTAGGAAAGGTCTGTTGGACCTGGGTGAGAATGTAAAGCAGTCTAGCACAAGCTGCACCAGCACAGCCCACACCCCAGTAAACCAGGAGCAGGCCTTAGGAGTGATGAAGTCAGCAGTGGGAATGACTAAGTCAGCAGTGGCAGTGACAGTGGCTGTGGCTACTTCCAGAGTTCTCAACTCACAGACAGTAAGGTGGGGTCAAACAACCAGTCAGAAGGATATTGGGGAAGCTACATGGCACAGTGAATAGAGCAACAGCCCTGGAGTCAGGAGGACCAAGTTCAAATTTGACCTCATATACTTGACACTTACCTTGGGCAAGTCACTTAAACCCAATTACCTTGCCTTCCCCCCTCCAAAAAAAAAAAAAGGTTATTATAGGGGTCTCTTTGCTAATACTGAGGCAGGATTCTGTTGCTTTGCTCAAACTCAGATCCAGGTCACCATCCTGGGTGGCAGTCCCAGGGCGAGGAGCACTAGCATAGCAGAGCTTGTGGCAGCAGTGGAGGGAGAACCCTCCTCACAGTTCCAGGGCAGGAAAGAGTGCTTGTGGTCACTCACAGACCAGAGCACACACCAGGAAAGTAATAAATATCTTTCCTTTGCTCATACCACCTTGAAAGAACAGTTCTCTAGAAGTATCTCTGAAAACAGCTGCATAAAACCCCCTGAAGCTTGGGACAGTGTGCCCTCCAACCTGGAAGCAGAGCCCCACCTTAACAAAGAGTTAAAAAGTCAAGTAATGGACTGGGAAAATGAGAAAATAATAGGAAAAAAGGACCTCCAACTACAGAAACTTACTTTGGTAATAAAGAAGATCAAAACACACACTCTGAAGAAGACAACAAAGTCAAAACTCCTATATCCAAAACCTTCAAGAAAAATATGAATTCGTCTCAGACCATGGAAGAGCTCAAAAAGGATTTTGAAAATCAAGTAAGAGAAGCATAGGAGAAATTGGGAAGAGAAATGAGAGTGATGGAAGAAAATCATGAGAAAAGGTAAAGGAGATGCAAAAAAAAAAAAGAAAATACTGAAGGAAAAAAAAAACCTTAAAAAACAAACCAAGTAAAATAGTAAAAGAGGTCGTAAAAGTCAGTGAGGATAAGAATGACTTAAAAAGCAGAAAATTGGCCAGATGGAAAAGGAGTTCTGAAAGCTCACTGGAAAAAATAATTCCTTAAAAATTAGAATGAAGCAAATGGAAGCTAATGAATTTATGAGAAATCAAGAACTATAAAATAAAACCAAAACAATGAAAAAATAGAAGATAATGTGAAATATCTCATTGGAAAAACAACTAACCTGCAAAATAGATCCAGGAGAGATAATTATAAAATTATTAGACTATTTAAAAGCCATGACTAAAAAAAAAAAAAAAAGAACCTAGATACCATCTCTCAAGAAATTATCAAGGAAAACTGCCCTGATATTCTAGAACCAGAGGATAAAATAGAAACTGAAAGAATCCACCAATCACCTTCTAAATGGGATCCCAAAATGAAAATGCCAGGAATATTATAAGCAAGTTCTAGAGTTCCCATGTCAAGGAGGAAGTATTGCAAGCAGCCAAAGAAACAATTTAGATATAATGGGGGCACAAACATGATAGCATGAGATTTAACAGCTTCTACATTAAAGGATCAAAGGACTTGGGATACGATATTGCAGAAAGCAATGTAGCTAGGATTATAATTAAAAATCACCTACCCCACAAAAGTGAGTATAATACATGAGGGGGAAAATGGACATTCAGTGAGATAGAGGAATTTCAAGCATTTTTGATGAAAAAACCAGAGCTGAATAGAAAATTTTACTTTCAAATACAAGACTCAAGAGAAGCATGAAAAGGTAAACATGAAAGAGAAATTATAAGGGATTTATTAAAGGTAAACTGTTTACATTCCTACATCAAAAGATGATACCTGTAACTCATAAAACTTTTCTCATTATTAGGGTATATATATATATATATATATATATACAGAGAGAGAGAGAGAGTAGTATAAATAGATGCAGATACGTAGATATGTAGATATAGATATAAATAGATACAGTAGTATATATAGATATATAGTATACATAGGAGTATATATAGACAGAGGGCACAGGTATGAGTTGAATAGGAAGGGATGATATCTAAAAAATAAAATTAAGGTGTAAGAGAGGAATGTGCTGGGAGAAAGAGAAATGGAGAGGTAGAATGGGGTAAATTATTTCACATAAAAGAGGGAAGAGAAAGCTTTTACAATGAAAGGAAGGAGCATCAAGGTGAGGGGAGTGAGTGAACCTTACTCTCATTTGAACTGGCTCAAAGAAGGAATAACACACATACTCAATTGGGTATAGAACTTTATCTTACCCTACTGGAAAGTTGGAGGCAAGGAGGGGATAAAAGAAGTAGAAGAGGGTGATAGAAGAGAGGACCAGTTGGGGTAGGGGGTAGTCAAAAGCAAAACACTTTTGAGGAGGGACAGTGAAGGGAGAGAAAGAATAGAATAAACAGGAGGGGGAATAGGATGGAGGGAAATACAGTTAGTCTTTCACAACATGATTATTATGGAAGTGTTTTGTATGACTATACATGTATAACCTATATTGAATTGTTTGTCTTCTCATGGGGGGCAGGGCAGAGAAAGGGAGAGAATTTGGAACACAAAGTTTCAAAAATTAAAATTAAAATTGTTTTTACATGTAACTGGAGAAAAATAAGATGCTAAAAAAAATGTAATATCATATGTTGTCAGCCTTTAAAATCGATTGGTGAAATAATAATCTACTTATTCCAGAAGAATTTCTCTAAAATTCTTATTTATCATATGCTTCCTCCTTTTTGACAAGAAAATATTCATTTTTCTGTATAACTGTTTTGAGGCAATGGGCTTTGTGTTTATAAACATTGTCTGAATTTTTGTTAGGATATGTTTCAGATCTATTATGATCCGTTTCATAGTTCTGAAAGTGTGTTAAGGCTGGTGTCACACAGGTGTTCATTGCTTTAAACATGTTGCTGATGATGTCATTATTATTTTCCCTGGTGACAAGATTTTAGATTTCAACATTATCACTGTTTTTTGTGATCTCCCATTTTCTGCCAGGAAAAAAAAAAAAGAACCCTTTAGGTTTGCATTTATAGCACTCAAGAGGTCATGAGTTATCAGTAGCATACCTGTAACTTTGTGTCTTTGGAGTATCAGGTCATAGCTTTAGAGCTATAGGGGAATTATATAACTTTTGCACAAGATCACTCAAATTGCAAAGAGCAGAGCCAAGATTTAGTCTCAGGTTCTCCAACCCCAAATCTCACACTCTTTATATGTCACCAAACCCTGCACTTTCCGATTTGAGCTGCAAAGTGTCCCTGTAACAATCAGAACACTGAACTAGGGTTTAGAACGCCTATATTCTCTCAATTTTGACCCCAATTCTCTATGAGACATAAGGCAGTTATCAATCAACATTGAACTGAGTCCCAATTTCTGAACTAATTATAATAATTGTGGTGATAATCAATGATTTTTCTGTGGTGCTTTTTGTTAATTACAGGTTTTCTCAGTTATTCATTATTCTAAAACCTGGCTTATTTTCATCCACCAGGATTTAGGGCAGGGTGACTAGAGTTTTGGACAAGAACATCAAATTTAAAGGTGCTGAAAGTACTTTCAGTCCTTCAGCAATAAAGAAACAGGGCTTGGAATTTAGCAAGAATATTTGGCTAAAATATGCAACTAGTAGATGGCCCACTTTTTTCTCCAGTAATCTCCACCCCCAGTGAGGTTTTTTTCTGACCTAGAGTCTGAATAAGGTGATGGTTTCTCCAGCAGCAGAATCCTCTGATCAGAATTAGGATCTAGGCTTAAGTTAATTATATGACATGTTTCCTCTTTCTTGCCTTATCTGTAGTTGATTATGACTTCCTCAAAAAGGATTACTACTTAGAGCTCCTTTGGTAATTCCCCTGCAGCCATCCTGATTCATCAATAGATGCACTATGAAGTTTTATGTGTGTGTGTGTATGTGTGTGTGTGTGTGTGTGTGTGTGTGTGTATTTTTTAAATTTTTTTTTTACTTCAGTGCAACTACTAAGTTAGTAGTAGCCATCTACTAAGTTATTAAAGGGCTGTTAGGTGGGACCAGGCATGGAATAAGGAAGACCTGAGTTTAAATCCATCCTCAGACACTTACTAGCTGTGTGACCCTGAGCAAGTCACTTAACCTTGTTTGCCTCAGTTTCCTCATCTGTAAAATGAACTGGAGAAGGAAATGACAAACCACCCCAATACCTCTGCCAAGAAAACCCCAAATGTGGTCACAAAGAGTTGGATACAACTGAAACAGCTAAACTAGAAGTTTCTAAAATTATTCAGTGAGCATTACAAGGGGTTTGGGATCTATAATGATGAATGAACTCACATCGAAATCACATATTATTGGAGCATTGAAATTTTCATTGATTAGCCAATGAATTAGGTCTTGCAGGGAAAATGAGAGCTCGTTCCAATATTCATGTGGATGCCATGTTTTGGAAGGATTACCTGTGTTCTACTTGGCCCCAGAGGAGAAAACCAGGAGCAAACTGAAGTGACAGAGTGGCAGGATTTAGTTTTGATGTAAAGAAATACTTCTTCCCAGTTAGAATTATACTAGGAGGGAACTGGCTGCCACAAGTGACAGTCATTCCCACTCACCAGAGACCTTACGGCAAAGGTTGACAGGGTACTTGTCACATGCATTATGGGATTTTAGATACAGCTCTGAAAGGGGCTCAGAAGTTATCTAGTTCAACCCTCTCCCCTTGAAGCTAGGGTAACTAAAGCCCAGAGATTTAAAGGACTTGCTCAGAGATAGGGTTTGAACTTGAGCCCTGTGGCTAAAATCCTCCAGCCTGATTTAAAGTGGGTCTCCGTTTGCATTGTTTATTATATCATATCTTCCCCCTGGAAAAAACAATGCTCTATCCACATCAGCCTATAAGAAGGGTAAGCCTGCCTTTGGCCTTTATCTCTGTACAAGAGAAGAAAAATTTTCCATAAACTGAAAAAGGGTTCCTGCCAAGTAAAAGGTATAGAAATCTTGTCTGAAATAATAAAAGCGATGAGAATGAGAGATAATATATCACATCACATAGAGTGCTAGATATTGAGAGAAAGACCTGTGTTTGAATTTAGTCCCTTATGCCAACTTGTCTGTATTCCTGGACAGGCCACTTAATCTTTATGTGCCACCAGCAACTTCCCTTGGACTTATCTGGTAAGTTGTGAATGGGTTGTAAGTTGCATTGATGGAATGAGTTCCAGATCATAGATGGCCTAGTGTCAGTACAGGGAATTTCCATACCCAGAGTTCCCTGTGCCAAAGAAATTACAGATTTCTTCTCATATTTTCAAAATAATTAAGATGATAGACTTTCAAATCACCAAGATAATGTAATTTGGCATTCAGTTAACCTTCTACCCCTTAGGAACTTAGAATTGTTTTTTTTCCCAGTCCTTGGTTCTATTAAGTTCATTTCAAGGGGGGGCGAGGGACATTGAGTACTTCTCAGTTCATAGCTGAGATCTCCTGTTCCCAAGGAAGGCAGCCTACAAGAGCAGCAAGTATTCTTTGCAAATAGACAACCCCATACTGCTGGGTCAGGGAGCTAATTTAGTTCTTCATAATGATATGATAATGTTCCTTCTCAGGGGATATAAAGGAGAAATCAGTGTCCTTGTGAAATAGCAGATGGAAAGAAATCATGAAGCAGCTAAATGAGTTTGGTTTGTTGAGACTAAATTTCCTCCTTTTCTATATACCATAAGACTATATTTGTAGAAGAGCTGGTTTAGGAATTAGTGGGAGCAGGAAAAGCACGCTGTAATGTTAATATGATAGGAAGATCTTCCATGTCCATTAATAGGCCTATGTGACCACATGGATCCCCTTTTCCCTTGGAATAGGAGCCGTATTCCCAGGTGTAAAGGTACACAGGTATTTCAATCATTAATGTCTTGCTGCTTTCATAGTTGTGATACATCCTGAGTCACATAGAGCCCATTGGGGGAGGAACTTGCCTAAGTAGGAGCTTGCTTAGGGGGAGGCTTGCCTAAAATAGGAAGGCTTTCACAGCTTTTGGTACTGAACTAATTAGTCATTGAGTCAGTAGGGTTGTGATGCCTTCTGGCTCTGAGCCTATTAGTTGCAAACTATATATACTGGGAAGCTGGTATTTTATGTTGGGGGCTCGCTCACAAGGATGACCTTTTGATTCCCTGGATGGAACTCTGAGCCATTTGTTAAGAGTCCCCGAACTACTCAGATGTTGGTGCTCTCTCAGTCTAGTGGTATATATAGGTGGTTGTATTACATTGTTCAGACAGTTGGAGACTTTGTCTGTTGGATTCAAAGAACTTGGGCTAGCAGCCCATCCTGTAAGCTAAATGTGGTTGCTAATACACATACCTATAGTCACCAATGCAACTGCTCTTCATTCTTCCATGTTCACCTAAGGAATAAATTTGAAATGCCCTCTCTGGAGTAAGTACTTTCTCTAGGGAAGATGGAGACCAAAGGAAGATGGATTTTGTATGACATGGTCCTCAAAATCTCCCCTTTTACCCCATCATGAGGCTTTTAGAAAACAGAAGATATTTTTTATTATTAATTAAATTATTTATTTTTACTTTACAACATTCATTTCCACAATCCCTTGAGTTTCAAGTTTCCTCCTTTCCCTCTTCTTCCCCCCTCCCCACCATGGTGGCATGTAATCAAATATAGGTCCTACAAATATCTTCACATTAAATATTAGTCAAGTTATAAAGAAGGATTATAATCAATGGAGCAAACAATGAGAAAGAAGGGACAAAACAAAACAAAAAAGAGAGGGAGAGAGCAAGTAGTTTGCTTCAATCTGCATTCAGACTCTATTGTTCTTTCTCTGGATATGGATAGGCTTTTCTATCATGAGTCTTTTGCAGTTGTCTTCTAACCTTGCATTGCTGAGAAGAGCCTAGTCTATCAAAGTTAGTCATCACACATATGATGTCTGTAATTGTGTACAAAGTACTCTTGGTTCTACTCTCCTCACTGAGCATCAATTTACATGTCTCTCCACATTATTATGAAGTCCGTCTGCTCCTCATTTCTTATAGCACAATAGTATTCCATTACATTCATATACCGCAACTTGTTCAGCCATTCCGCAGTTGATAGACATCCCCGTGATTTCCAAATTTTTGCCCCTACAAAAAGAGCTGCTATAAATATTTTTGTCCTTATGGGTCCTTTTCACACTTCTATGATGTCTTTGGGATACATCCCTAGAAGTGATATTTCTGGGTCAAAGGTATGCACTTTTTTATAGCCCTTTGGGTATAGTTCCAGATTGCTCTACAGAATGGTTGCATCTGTTCACAACTCCACCAACAATGCATTAGTGTTCCAATTTTTCTTCATTCTCTCTGACATTTATCATTTTCTTGTTTTGTCATCTTAGCCAATCTGACCAGTGAGATGTGGTACCACCGAGTTGTTTTGATTTGCATTTCTCGAATAAATAGTGATTTAGAGCATTTTTTTCATATGCTTACAGATATCTTTAATTTCTTCCTCTGAAAACTGCCTGTTCATATTCTTTGACCATTTATCAGTTGGGGAACGACTTGTATTCTTATAGATTTGACTCACTTCTTTGTATATTTTAGAAATGAAGCCTTTATCAGAGACACTGGTTATAAAAATTCTTTCCCAATTTTCTGCTTCTCTCTTAATCTTGGCTTTAGTTGTACAAAAAGTTTTTCTATTTAAAGTACTCAAAATTATCTGTTTTGCATTTCGTAATGCTCTCTAACTCTTGTTTGGTCATAAAATCTTCCCTTTTCCATAAATCTGACAGGTAAACTATTCCTTGCTCTCCCAGATTGCTTACAATAGCAGCCTGTATACCTAGATTGTGCACCCATTTAGACTTTATTTTGGTATACTATATAAGATATTGATCTATGCCTAGTTTCTGCCATACTATTTTCCAGTTTTCCCTGCAGTTTTTGTCACATAGTGAGTTCTTATCCCAAAAGCTGGGGTCTTTGGGTTTATTGAACAATAGATTACTGTAATCATTTACTGCTGTGTCTTGTGTACCTAATCTATTCATTCTACTGATGTACTACTCTGTGCCTCAGCCAGTACCAAATAGTTTTGATGACTGCTGCTTTATAATACAGATTAAAATCTTGACCAGGGACAAGGGCAGATTGGGAGACAGGGTAGTTAGAAGCAAACATTTTTAAAAAGGGATAGGGTCAGAGGAGAAAATAGAATAAGTGGGGTGTGGGATAGGATGGAGGGAAATATAGTTGGTCCTTCACAATATAACTACTCTGGAAATGATTTAGGTAACTACACATGTACAGCCTATATTGAATTGCTTGTCTTCCTGGTTGGGGTAAGTGAGAAGGGAAGAAGGGGGAAAAAAAACATCTGGAACTCAAAGTTTTAAAATCAAATGTTCATTTTAAAAAATTGGTTTTTTACATGCAACTGGGAAATAAGGTATGTAAGCACTGGGGTATAGAAATCCATCTTGCCCTACTAGAACGTTAGGGGGGTGATGGAGGAGGATCTAAGAGAGAACAGATTGGGGGAATAGGTATTCAGTAGGCTTGCTATTTTGGGGAAAGCTGGGAGAAAAAAATTGTAACTCAAAATATTGTGGAAATGAATGTTTAAAACAAAAAAAATAAATAAATAAATTAGAAAGTGCAAAAAAGAAAAAGAAAGAAAGAAATAGGAATGCCGAGGATTTATGTGGGTTTATTTTATATCCTGCAACTTTGCCAAATTTATTTATTATCTCAAGTAGTTTTTTACTTGACTCTAAGAATCTCTAAGTATATTGTCATATCATCTGCAAAGAGTGATAACTTAGTCTCTGCTTTGCCTAAATTGATTCTCAATATTGACAGGTTTCAGCTTCCCATATAGGGATGTGAATAGTTTGCTCTTGTTGAATCACAAGTTGTGTGTGTGTGTTTTCCCTATTTACTTTTTTGTGTCTCTCTTGAATCTTGTATTTAGAGATCAAATTTTCCATTGAGCTCTGGCTTTTTCATCAGGAAGGTCTGGAAGTCCCTTGTTTCATTGAATGATAATCTCCTTGCCTGAAAGATTATGCTCAGTTTTGCTGGGTAGTTGATCCTTGGTTGCAGTGTAAACTCTTTTGCAGTGGTTCTCAACCTCTGGGTTGCAACCCCTTTGGGGGTCGAATGACCCTTTCACACGGCTCTCAGGGGTTGCCTAAGACCATCAGAAAACATGTATTTCTGATGGTCTTAGGAACTGAGACACCACTCCTCTATCTGTCTCCAGGTGGATCTGCCCACATACAAGTATTAAAGGGTCACAGCATTAGGAAGTTTGAGAACCACTGCTCTTTTGTCTTATGAAATATCATATTCCAATCCCTCTGATCATTTAATATAGAAGCTGCTAGGTCCTGTGTGATCCTGAGTATAATTCCACAATATTTGAAATGTTTCTTTCTGACTGCTTGCAGTATTTTCTCCTTGACCTGATAGTTCTGGAATCTGGCCACAATGTTTCTTGGAGTTTTCAATTTGAGATCTTTTTCAGTAGGTGTTTGGCGGATTCTTTAGATAACTATTTTACCCTCTGGTTCTAGGATCTCAGGGCAGTTTTCTTTTATAATTTCTTGAAAGATGTCCAGGCTATTTTTCCCCATCATGGCTTTCTGGTAGACAATTTAAATAATAATTCTTAGATGATTTCTCCTGGATATGTTCTCCAGGTCAGTTGTTTTTTCAATGAGATATTTTACATTTTCTTCTAATTTTTCAATCTTTAGGTTTTGTTTGATTCTTGATGCCTCATAGAGTCATTAGCTTCGATTTGACTGATTCTAATTTTTAGCAAATTATTTTCCTCAGTTAGTTTTTGTAGCTCCTTTTCCATATGTTCAGATTTCATTTTTAGGGATTTATTTATTCTGGTTAGATTTTGAACCTCCCTCCCCAATTCACAAATTTCTTTTTAAGGATTTGTTTTCTTCAGTGAGATTTTTTTTCCGCCTTGGAAATTGTAATTTTAAAAGAATTGGTCAGTTTATCTTCTACCTTTCTAATTTGGCTTTTAAAATCCTTCTTGAGCTCTTCCAAGAATGTTTTTTGGGCTTGAGAACAGGTCATAATTCCCTTCTGTGGTCTCAGGTGTGAGTATAGAGTCAATGCTCTCCTCCAAATTTGGTTCTTCTTGCTTGCTATATTAGGATTCAGTCATTTTTGTTTTTGTTTTTTCAACTTGCTTCTTGTCCATGGTGATTGCATTTTTCCTGGTTTTTACAGTGGATCTGTTTCTGTAGTACAGAGGTCTCTGATACACACTTCTTAAGCTGGGAGCTAAGGGGCCTGGTTGTTGACCTTGTGAGCTGTGGACTCTGGGAACCTAGATTGAGGCCAAGGTCAGGACTTTCTTTTTTTTTTTAACTTTTATTTATTTTAGTTTACATCATTCATTTCCATGAGATTTTGAGATACAAATTTTCTCCCCATCTTTCCCCTACCCATCACCCCAAAACAGCCATCCCATTGTATAAACCCTCCCCCAATCTATTCTCTTCTATGTCCTCCCCCATCACCCTCTGACTTTCCGGTAGGACAGGATGAACCTCCCTACCACAGTGTCTGTGTATCTTCAGTCCCAATTGTATATAGTTAATAATGATAATAATAATAATAATAATAATAATAGTATATATATCTATATATCTATATATGCATATATATTTTTAACATTTGGTTATAGAACTTTAAATTCTAGATTCTTTCTTTTCCTCCCTCGTTACCCACCCTCACTGGAAGAAGAAGCAATTAAATACAGGCTGTACATGTGTAATTATGCAGAACCTCTCTACAGTGGGCATATTGTGAGAGACTGATTATATGTCCCTCCTTCCTATCCTGCCCCCCACCCTTGTTCTATTCTCTACCCTGTCCCTGTCCCTTTACAGATGTGTGTACTTCCATCAAACCTCCCCCCCACACTCCTGTCCCCTCCATCATCCCACCTCTCATCTTCATCCCCCCTACTCTCCTGTGTGGCAAGA
>JAQQSV010008922.1:0-13648 GCA_028646515.1 Pseudochirops corinnae | reverse complement strand
ATATATATATAGCCTTCTCCTGGCTTGGAGAATGTCACAGCCCTCTAGACCCACTGCCCAATCACAAAGCTACAAGGCACGGGCATTCCTGGAAAACAAGCCTGGTGCCACAGGCTCCACGTGACCACATTCAGCCTATTAGGGAACAGAGTATACTTTCAAACATCCAAGGGTCCTCAGAGTCACGTAGCCACTTTAGCAAAGGGCCTAGGGGCAGGGAAGATCTTCAGATTCCCATAACACTATTCCATTCCCTTCTTGGGAATAATGATTACTTCTGGATCATTAGAATCTCCTTTTATTTTATTTTTGTCAGTCTCCCTCCCATCCACCCTGTATTTTTGAAAAATTTGTTGTTTGTTATCATACTTTTGAAGTTTCACCATTTCATGTCTTGAAGTTGGAATTGTAGATCTTTTTTTCTGATGGTGGTCTGAATTAAAAATGTCTGGGACATTTTTCTTGTATTTTCACTAAGTAGGATCTTCACATTTTTTATTTGTTATAGAATATAATCCTGTTGGGTTATCTCTTCTTCCTGTCTTTGAGGTCAATTATTTTTAGCACATATAAAATCTATATACTCTTTTAATATTGTTATCTTTTGCTTCTCTTCTCCCAATTTTTATTCCACTTTAGTATCTTTTAAAATATATATTCCAAATAAGTTATTCTCTTTTTCAGGACCTCTTCTTCTTTGGAAATCATCTCTATCATGTATTCAATATTATTGAGTTTTTAATTCTGCATTGAAATCTTTGATTTCCACAATTAACTCATTTATTCATAATTCCTTCATTTAAAAACCATTTCTCTTTTGAACCATGAAAATATTTCCTTATATTGAAATAGTCCATGATTTTTAAGAAGTGAGTAGGATTCTTTTTTATTGGATAATTTTGAATAATTTCCCTTTGATGTTTAATTGTTTTTAAAAAGTTTTTATTTAGTATTTTATTTTTCCCCATTACATGTAAAAACAATTTTTTAACATTTATTTTTAAAACTTTGAGTTCCAAATTCTCACCCTTCCTTCCTCTCCACCCTCCTCCGTAGAAAAGGCTAGCAATTCAATATCGGTTCTAAATGTATAGTCATGCAAAACATATTCATAATAGAAATGTTGTGAAAGAAAGCATAGACAAGAAAAAATATCAAGAAAAATATCAAATATGTTTCAACAGTTCTTTTTTCTGGGGATGGATAACATTTTTCATCATAAGTCTTTCAGAGTTGTCTTGAATCATTGTATTTCTGAGCTAAGTAATTCATAGTTGATCATCTTATTATATTGCTGTTACTTTGTACACAGTACATTTCACTTTGCATCAGTTCATGCAAGTCTTTCCAGGTTTTTCTGAGAGCGTGCTGCTCATCCTTTCTTATAGTATACATATATATATATATATACACACACATATACTATTTCATAATAATCACATGCCACAACTTGCTCAGCTATTCCCTAATTGATGGGTATCCCCCCAACTTCTAATTCTTTGCCCCCAGAAAAGAACTGCTATAAAATTTTTGCATATATAGGTCATTTTCGTTTTTGTTTATCTCTTTTAGGATACAGACCTAGTAGTGGTATTGCTAGGTCAAAGAGTATACATGGTTATATAGCCCTTTAGGCATAATTCCAAGTTGTTCTACAGAATAGTTGAATCAGTTCACAACTTAATCAACAGTGCATTAAAATCTCATTTTCCCAAGTTCCTTCCAACATTTGTCATTTACCTTTTCTGTCCTATTAGCCCATCTAATAGGTATGGTGTTTATTTCTTGTTTATAGTGCTTTGAGTACTTTTACTTTATCATTTTCTCTGCCATTTTATCTACTTTTGAGCTAAGATTTTATTAAGGATTTCTTATTTGAAATTTTAGTCATTTGATCTTTCTATGTATTTACAGGACACTTTTGCTTAGTTTTAATAAGCCATACTATTTATAATTCTTATATTCCCAGCCTTTTTTTGGTATCTCCCCTTCTAGTGCTATACAGATTTTGCAGATTAAGCTACTGTATATCCTTAAGCTCCCTTTGTTGGATCTATGACTGTCAGCCTCTCCTGGGTCACTGCCCTGAGTAAGCTTAGATTTTCAGTCAATTCCTGGTTCCCTTTCCCTAAGGTTTCTGCTATGTCCTAAGTGCTGCCAATGTTTTTTGCCCTCCACCTGCAACTTCCTTTAATTCTCATGTTTTCCTTCAAGTGAGTGGGTAGGATCTCTGCCATCTCTTATGAGTTTGGGAGGGAGACATACATCAAGCTGAGTCATTTCCATGGGGGTAGTAGGCAGAGATTCTCACATCTGGGCCATAAATCACACGACCCTCTAATTTCCTTACTCTGCCAGTATCCAGCATATTGGGTGGATTGGGGTTAGGGATGCTGTGTGAGATCTAATTAATTAAGTTCTTTGATGTTACATCATGAGATTTAAAGTTTGTGTGGTCTTTGTGTTTTCTTATTTTGTAGACTCAGTTTCTCCTTCTCTATAGTTAGTACTTGATTTTTTGTCTTGGTGGGGGATTTCTGAGTGCAACCATTCTACTACCTGGCAGGTCACATCAGTCAATAGTTTTTATAAGATAACATTAATTCTTTAAAAGGTAATAGTTACCTTGTGATATAGACTGAGAGATAATTCTAATAGTATATACTAGAACAGGGGAAGATAATTTATTGCATCCCTGTAGCAGTCCT
Organism: Pseudochirops corinnae; assembly: GCA_028646515.1. NCBI lineage: Eukaryota > Metazoa > Chordata > Mammalia > Diprotodontia > Pseudocheiridae > Pseudochirops > Pseudochirops corinnae. The sequence continues at coordinate 10,940 of JAQQSV010008922.1, read as the reverse complement.
GTACATATCCTAATTTGACATAAAATGACTAACCTAGTGCCTTCACCTTGTTGAAACTCAACAACTATTGTTAGCTTGATGGTGATACAAATTATATCTTATTTAACATGTCATTAGCCTATTAGTACCCTCACTACCCACCTTAATGTAATCACCTTACCTGACTCAGTTAAGTCTCTTAGCTGAGTCACTACATCTGCTACATTTGAAATTTTTCCTCTTTTTCATGCAATTTTCATATACATTTTACCAAATGACCCCCACTCTCTCAAATTACAGCGTTGTAAAAAAAAAAAAGCTATCAGTTCCCATTAAATTTTGTGTCATCTTTATCCCCTCTCACTTTTTCAGATAAAAGAAATTCATTTTCTATAATTTCTTAAGAAATAGGTACATATATGCAGGTATATAAATATATATATATATATATATATATAGGTATCCAAATGTGTGTATATTCATATGTTTACATACTTAATATACACTTCTATTCATTTCACTCATTCTTTTTTCTTTTGGAGGGCATTTGGGGTTAAGTGACTTGCCCATAGTCACATGGCTAGTAAGTGTGTTAAGTGTCTGGGCTGGATATGAACTCAGGTCCTCCTGACTCCAGAGCCGGTGCTCTATTCACTGCACCACCTAGTTGCCCCCCTGCTCATTCTTTTTTTTCAATTTCATTTTTAACTTTCTTCTTTAGTCCACATTATACACAATATTCTAGATGAGGCTGCCTTATTTTTTGAAATAATAGCTCTACAGCATATTTTCTTTAAGAAGTTGTGATCTCCTTTTTAATCTATATAGAAATTCAGAAACTCATTCCATTTAGCAAAGAATTGACAGTTACTATTGAAAATGGCAGCTTTGGAATGAATGGATGGATTGAGGGATGAATGTAAGAAAAGAGTGAACAGATATCTCTGTGGTTCTGGAGTACCTTTACTTAGTGTTTTTAATAATGTATGCTATTTCATAATGTTTGTCTCTTGGACGAAGAATACAAGAAGACTCAGAGTATACATCTATAATTCAGTCCTTGCTTCCTTCTTTCTCACTTTTCCCAGTCCCTTACCAACCAAAAGGAGAAATAGGGGAAAAAAACAGTGGAAAAAGGAAAAAGAACTGGGTATACTATAACAATAAGTTAATTTGTTTGCTTAATTTATCTCTTTGGAATTTAGATTCTTAGGGGTTGAACATCATATCCATTTTTCCACATTACCCCATTCTCTAATGCACCTTGTACATTTATGATGAAGCACGTACTGTTGTGTTTGAATACATGCCGTTAATAGTAGTTGATTCTGAGAATGGAGAACAAAAAATCCTGTCCTCTATGCTTCCTTCCTTTATCATAATGTCCACCAGGCTTCTACTTGCTCTTAAAATTATCGTCATTCCATTTTGTTCCGTGGATGCATCTCAAATTGCAGTGTGAATTGTACATCCCTGCTTAGCTGCAGGCACCATCTATGTCATTACAGTTTGCTCTTCATTCTTACTGGGTTCACTAGGTTTCTGACTTATCACTAAATAACCCCTAGATACAATAATATATTGAGACCAAAGGAAGGAGAGAAAGGATAGGTGCTTTGACTGTCATCCTTCATTTCCCTCATTGAAGAGCTTATGTGTGAAGAGAGATTAGAGCTGTGGTAGATGGCACAGAAGTACAAAATTCTCATTTATTTTCTCTAGTTGCAATTCTGTGCATCACTGGTGTTAGATTCCTCCTCTGTACTGTTTCAACATTTGGATTTTGAGCACTGCTTTGATGCGTGTAATCAGTCAACCCCAGCAGCCGAGGGTTTTAAATATGGTCTCATAGTTGCGTTTTCCCATGTGAGCAGTTGTCTGCTCTGGCACAGAAGTCATATCCCTAAATGTATCAGTAATATTACAATAGAATTGAGATACTCCAGATCTCATTGCAAGCAGCGAATAAAGAATGGCACCTTTTCATAGCAATCGGGACTTGTAGACCATGACAACTGTTTCTCAAATGTATATCCCTCCCTACATTATAGGGTCATAAGATTCTAAAGTTGGGCCTTGGAGATATCCTTTTCACTTTGTAGTGAGGCATAGAGAGGTATAGCTGGAGGCAGAGTAGCCAGATCTGTTGACTCCAAATCCATGACTCTTTAGATTATACATACATACACATACACCTTACCTGTGTCTCAAAGTGTGGTTCAACTTATATCTCTGTCATGTAGCTTTACCCAATTACTTTGACCTCTCCCCTCCACAAATCTCTATATTTTCTGTAGCTCCCTCTCTCAATACGTATAGGCTTTGCATTATGCTGCATAATACTTGATTATATAGTATTTCAAATTGTATTTCATTTCTGTCATAAATATGTTGTCTTATCTCTCTAGGCCTTGAATGCAGCGATTGTGTTTTCTACCCCTTATGTGTCCCCTCGGTACTCGGCATTTTTGCCAGACAAATTATAGGCCCCCAAGGTACATTTTTGTTGACTACCAACTAAATACTGAGATTTGTACCACCCTATCCATTTTGGGACCTGTATTGGTTGATAGAGGGTCATCAAGGAATAATGGATGTAGACTGGGCCTCAGCCAAGAAAACTTGAATTTGAAGCCCACCTCTGCTATATTCTGGCTGTATGACCCTGGACAAGTGACTTAGCCTTTTATCATACCCCCAGGAATCTATAAGACTGCACTCCTGACAAACTGGTCTTTTCTCTATATTTCACACATAACACTTCACCTTCCATCTCTCTGCTTTTGTAGTGGCCATCCCTCTTGGAATGCATTTCTGCCTCTTAGAATCCTCTTTTCTTCAAGGCTTAGCTCAAGTGCCACCTGTTATATGAAGCCTTGCCTCATCAACTCCAACTGTACCATCCTGTACCCTCCCTCTCAAACTGCTTTGCATTTAAATGCTTTGAATTTATTTTCTTTTAATTTATCATATATATTATTATCATGTACTTGTCTCATTAGAGCCCTGGATTTGTAGTCAATGGACCTGGCTATTCTGACTCAAACTGTCTGAGTAACAGTAGATACCTGCTGTACTCCCTGTACTTCAGTTTCCTCTTATTCTTGGCATTCCTATCACTAGCATCTAGCACAGTACTTAACACATAGTAAGGACTTAAATGCTGGTTGAATGACACATTGAAGAACTTCTGAACTGGCAGAAAGAGTTTCTAGGTAGTTCACATGCCAATGAAATCACTGTTTTTGTTTAGGTTTTTTTGGTCATGTCTGACTCTTTGTGAGGTTTTCTTGGCAAAGATACTAAAGTCATTTCTTTCTCTAGTTTATTTTACAGACGAGGAAACTGAGTCAAACATTGTTAAGTGACTTGCCCATGGCCACACAGCTAATATGTGTCTGAGGTCAGATTTGAACTCAGGAAGATGAATTTTCCTGACTCCAAGCATGGCACTCTATCCACTATGTCACCTACCTGCCCATAATATAATCACTAGTTTGGTTAAAAAAATGGTTAATGAACCCAACTTGTGAAAGGAACCCCGTATTCTTAAGAGTTTGAAGCTTAACTTTTCACTTTCAACATGGAGAAGATAATTATTTTTCTGCTTTTTCGGTTATTCTCCATCCCCTACAGTTAGAGCACTTGGAGAGATGATTCCCATCCTTTAATGCTTAACTTAATGCTTAAGTTTAAGGGTTCTTTGTCTAACTACAAACCATAGCTCTAGCTGATCACCATAATGTAGGAAGAATTCTCAAAAAAAAACCCAAACCAACCACTTAAGAATCAAGTTCTGACTAGAAACCATGCTGGATTTTTGTACATATTAAATATAATTGCAATGTTTATTAGAAATTCTTCCACAGTTATTTCTGTTATTCATTTCCTTCCTAAAAATAGTACTGATGATTGAAAGTGTGATTTATTGACTAGGGACTAATAGGAACCTAGCAAAGTCAAATTAGAGGATTTAGAAATGAGATTATCTATTGCAAATCTTTCATTTTACAGATTAGAAAACTGAGTCACAGAGAGGTCAGATGATGTGCCCATGGTTTCTAATAGAGTCCTTTGGACTCCAAATCCAGGGTATTTTTCACTATACCATATTATAAGTTTATTAATTTCTATAAGCTAGGATAAATCATTCCAGGAAGTAGTCTGTCTAGGTTTATAATGGGCCATGCTTACCCTCTAACATATGTTGTTTGATGTACCTTGTCCTCCCTAGATTGGATCTTCCAGCTGAAGAACAAAATGAGCCTTTTCCTTTTCCATAACTTAATATATTTTCCATCTTCCTTGTTCTGTTTCTAATATTAAAAGGCCACTGAGCTCACTCACCTCACATTGCATTCTTTATTTGATAAATAACACAGTAACCACTACTTCCTAGCATCCATCTCAAAAAGATTTTTTACATCAGTGCATTGGAGGATAATGTAAAAGGACCTCACCCTTCCCTCCGAAGTATGAACCTTTTTATTTTTTCTTTCTAGAATCTATTTATAGTTTTTTGATATTAGCACATCATCTCAAGAAGCCTTATTTTCCTGCACCAGCAAATCTCAATTTTGTTCTGACCCAGCAAATCCTTGAATTACTCAGATTAGTATCCATAGTAGGGACAAAAAAAATATGCTATTGCTCATCTAAGATTTGTTGAGAGCTTTCTGGGCTAGGTGATAGCAAGATGTAGGTGGACATAGAACCTAGAGAGCTGAGATGACTGGCTATATTATTGCTTAATGACACTGAGTCATCATGGTACCTGGGAGTAAACACTGTGAATGACAGTACCCACCTCCCTGCTTCAACCACCTAATAATGCTTCCTAACCAGGGACCAGAGGCAGCCAGATGACTCAATGGATAGAGCACTAGACCTGGAGTCAGGAAGACCTGAGTTAAAATCTCACCTCAGACACTTATTAATTGTGTAACCCTGTTCAGGTCACTTAACCTCTGTTTGCCTTATCCACTGGAGAAGGAAATAGCAAGCTACTTCAGTATCTTTCCCAAAAACAACCACCACAACAACAAAAAACCCATGCACAGTTTTAGTGCTCTAAGGTCTATGGGGTTACAGAGTTGAATACGACTAAAGGACTAAACAACAGCAAACACCCCAGGAATCAGTCTGAGTTTGTTATGTCAGTTAGATTCTGGGATGCAGAGAGCTTGGAGTCATAATGTTCTAGCTTGCTAAGGATTTGCTTCAAAATCTAGTGGGGTTAGAGGGTGGTTGATTAACCAGTTTTCTGCTTTTTCTTCCCCTCTGAAACAAATCTGGGCAGTCATTTATAGAAGAACATTTTCAAATCACTGGATAAAAGACAACTAGTGATGTCTAGGCTTTTGAACCCTACTGAGAATCTGGGACAACCTTCTGATTGCACATCCTTTTCTCAACTAGCAATTTAATGATTACCAAATGTCATCTATTGATTAATTCTGCTTTAGTGTTTCTCATTCCAGGCACTAATACATGATAGGTCTTCTGTCAATGTTTGATGGCTTTATAGTTTTTCTCCCAATCATCTTAATACTATCAACATTTCCTAGCAAAGTCCTGAGAATGCAATGTAAGCTCCTTGAGGGTAAGGGTAGTATTTTGGTTTTTATTTGAATGCCTAGACCTTGGCACAGTGTTTGGTATATAGTAAGTGCTTAATAAATGCTTGATGATGATGTAGATCATGATGATGATGGATATGTAGAATGTCCCTCAATGAAGGTCAACTGTTTCCTTTTTAGGCCCATGATATTCTCTGTCTTGATTAGTTTCCACTAGAGTCTTCCTCTGATATCTCAGGGTGGCATGAGGGGTGTGCTTGGTTCCTCAAAAACTAGGCATGAGGAACATAAGATCTGATCATTCCCAACAAGGTATAAGAAGGCCTGCTAGAGACAGCTACATCCATCATTTGAGGGCCAACTGAGCCAAGTGAAGAGAGGCACATCACCGGGTTAGCCTTAATGAGATGAATCTTTTCATCCATCGAAACTCATTTAAGCATCTACTAAAGGACAGAGAACTTGTAATCTTCATGGGAGCAGGGTGTGAACATGCCAAGGAAATTTCATATCCTTCTAGTGTTGAAGTAATTGGTTTTCCATCACTACATTTAACAGTCATGTCCTAAATAGTTTTTATAAAGTTATTTTAGAAAAAAAAACAGTTATTTAAAGTTTCATAAACTTATTATTGTAATTAAAAAGCATGTGAACTTTATACACATAGACTCTACAGTGCCTGATTACTCATACTTTACATTTGAAAGACAACAAGAAAGAATGCCAGATTTTGAGTCTGATGACCTGGATTCAAATCCTGACATTGTTATATAGTCAGTCAATAAGAATTTATTAAGTGCCTATCACTGTGCTAAACACTGGGAGTAAACAAAAAGGCAAAAACTAGTCCTGGTTTTCAATTGTCTTTCAACCAAATGAGAGAAAAACACTCATGTACAAACAAGGTACATATTGGCTAAAGAGGAGATAATTAACAGAGGAGAGGAGTTGGGGTGATGGGGTACCCTAATGTAAACAGCACAAAAGGTTAAAGATCTTGAATTTGGAAGGGAGGAAAGTCCGTTAACTTAATGGGATAGAGAAGTTGGAGGTCAACTCTAGGGATCGAAAGAGAATTTGATGCTACTGCCCTTAGGGTGCCATCAGGGAGAGAAGAAATCTGATAACTCTAAGGAGAGAGACTGGGAAAACAGAGTTCAACTCTGCCTGGCTCCTGCGGTGGTTGGAGTTCACTGCACCTCCATAATCATGTTGTGATTTAAACCCATGGATGCCAAAAAGCTGTTGAAGTGGGGCTCTGCCCCGCTAAAACCTGTTGTGGTTTCATGATGTGTTGTGGTGGAATCATCTCAAAGAATTCAGAGTCAGACTACCCTCTAATCCAAGTATAGGCATTTATTGAGATTGATACCTCTCATGAAGTGGCTAAATTCTAAGAGAAACCAGCAACTTTAAAGAAAGCAAGATGGATTTTTATAGGGTAAAGATGCAATTACATAACAGAAATTTACATAGAATAGAGGAATATCATTCATATTAAAAAGGCAGGATGAGTTTGTTGAGGAGTTAGGTAATGGAGGAGGGGTCCCATCTATGGTTTGGTGGTTAAACATTCTGGTCATTCTGCCCTCCAACTGGCTAGCTATTGTGGTCCTGTCTGATTAAGACAGATAGGTATTGTGATCCTGTCTTGGGCTCAATGGATGATGTGATTGTGATTGAATACAGTAACACACCTGTTTCTGTGGGAATGGGTCTGGGGACAGTGACCAGGCTCAATGGATGATGTGATTGTGATTGAATACAGTAACACACCTGTTTCTGTGGGAATGGGTCTGGGGACAGTGACCAGGTAGAGGCAGTAGCTGGGTTCCCATCAGGTGGACACACTTGCTGTTTCTGTGGGAACTAAGAGTTCAGGGATCACCTGTTGTTCCAGTGAGCAGTGAGCACATATGGAGAAGTTAGGCATTGGCGGGGGTGGTGGGGGAGTGTTAGGTAGGTACAGTGGGCCTGCTGTTCTGTAGGACCAGGCCTATAATTAAGTTAGAATATTGGGGCTGGGGGCAGGTTTATTAGGATTCCATCAATCATACCTGAACTTTTCTTTCCAAAGAGGATTGTCAGATCTCATCCACTTTCCCCTGTCCTTCTTCCAGCAGCTTCCATGGATTTATTTACTAGCCATGTGGCCTTGGACAAGTCACTTAACCTTTAATGGCCTAAGTTTTCTCATTTTAAAAAATGATATTGAACTAGACCATGGGTTCTTATTCTGGAGTCCATAAACTTTTTATATTTTCATAATTGTATGTTAAGATAGTTTCCTCTGTAATCTGATGTATTTAATTTTACACATTTAAAAACATTATACTGAGAAAGTGGTTCATAGACTTTACCAGACTGCTACCAAAGGATGCTGCTGCTTCTGCTGGATGGGACTGAGACTCGGTCTGTTTATTTCCTATAGGGGAAAATCAGAAACTCAGACTCACAGTTTAAGGAAGCAGAGATAATTCTAAAGGAAGGCAGCAGGACAAATGAGCTATGGAATGGGGCCTGGAAGGTTGCTGAGATAAGACCATAGGTACTGTGCCTCCTAAGACACTGCCCACTTGCAAAGGGACTGGCAGAAGTAGCCTGCATTCCTGGGTGTCCTTAACACTCCCCAGACCAGGGATAGAGAACCTGCAGCCTTGAGGCCACATGTAGCCTTCTAGGTCCTTGGGTTCAGCCTTTTGACTGAATCTAATTTTTACAGAACAAATCCTTTTATTAAGGGGATTTATTCTGTGAAGTTTTGATTCAGTCATTGGGCTGCAATTGAGGACCTGGAGTGCCAAAAACCCTGGAGGGTTTTGAGGTTTCAGGTTCCCCAGCACTGCCCCAGACTGAACTTCCCAGATGCCTTGCTCAGGTTGGAGTGTTCAAAGAGGCAATGAACTTTGAGATTTGGAGGTTTGACACTCAGAAGATCACATAGCATGTGGGGAAATGCCCTTTGGGTGCATTAACATCACCTACTTCATTCATGCCCAATAATCTGATTAAAGTTTTAGATACTGTGCTTTGTTACTGAGTCAATCAGGTTTGAAGGTAGTGACTTAAGGAAGAGGGAAAGCCATTGGGGAAGAGTAGAACATGACCTGACTGGGTAAAATGCATCAATCACAGCCTAGGAGAAAGGATCTGGGCCAATATGGAGAGGACAGGAGTCAAAGATGGTGGTGGGAGCAATCTCTGAAGTTTTATGAGATCCTGAGGGAGACGGGGAGAGGAGGCCTAGGCTGGTTGCCCTGAGTATTTGATATTTGATGGCACATAAGAAACGTGGAGTGGGTGCTTAATTAACAACACTTATCTTAGTCCTCTTAATGCATAGAATGTACATATGTGAGTTCGCATTTTATAGACAGTAATTTGTGACAGACGCCCAACACTAAGACTGTGAGCTCCTTGAGAGCAGGGGACAGTTTTTGCCTTTCTTTATGTCACCAGTGCTTAGCACAGTACTGAACACATAGTAGGTACTTAATAAATACTTTTTGACTGACACATATTAAAGAATACCAAAAAATGCAAGTACTAAAAGTAAAACTGTAGTATTTGTATTATGCAAATCCCTTATGGAAAATGTTTACACTACCTCTTATATGAATATGTAAGGGAAGGAGGTCATGGAATATCTTTAAGCATCTGGATGACGAGAACTTGGCCATCTGGATAAAGGTGATAGTCTCGAAGGAAGAGCTGAAGGAAACAAGTAGTTTGCCTATATAAAGTAGACTGTCAGGTAATTTTGAGGCAGGACTAGGGCTCTGGAGACAACTACATACAATTTGAGTCATGCGTTTTGGATACTGGGAAATAGTGGAGATGTGGGAACCTATGTGTTTGAAGCAATGTATGGAAATATAATTTTCTTTGGTGTCTCTTAGAATCTTTAGCTTCCTTCAAGGCTCAGTTCATGTGAATCTTTCCTGTTTTGCCCTTACCTAATCAGTGTTTTTCCCCACGATAAATTCTTGCATTTATCACCTTAAATGTCACAGAATTCAAGTTTCTTGAGGGCAGGGATTATTTTTCATTTTGTGTTTGTATTCAAAGTACTGAGCACAGGGTCTTGCCCAAAGTAGGACTTAAATTCTTGTTGAGTTAGTGAATGAGTACAGAGCCATGAGATAGTGATTTAGACAATGATAATAGCAGCAGAAAAGCTACTATTTGCTATCTTTTTGAGGACTTAAGTCTAAATTTTTCCCCCAAAAGTACATTTCCAAATGGAGTATACACAATCACCAAATGGTGGCAAAGTTCTTGATTCATGTAGTCTGAAGTTAATCTTGAGGTTTTAAGTACAAAGATCATACTTCATTTGATAAACAGTATGACTTTTCTATTTCTCTTATGCATTTTGTTATTCAGAGGGCATGATTCCAAGAATGACTGATCAATTTTAATATTAGTAAAAGAGAAGTTTCGTTCACTGACCTGTTTCATTAACTAGAATGAAAGTCCATGATATAAGGAGAGAGCTATGTTGCAGGCTTCAGAAAGTACACGTTAGAGTAGGGTTTGTGCTAAGGGGACTCTCTAAGCTTCCCAGAGTGGTAACCCTAAGATATCTCCTGCATTCAGATGTCTAAATCCTCCCTTTCCCTCTGCAATCTTCTTCTGGCTCTCCTGTTCATCTGTTCAGCTTCTATTTTGTGTGTGACGTATCATGGAACTGAAAATGCCAACTGGGGCAACGTGATAATGGGGCAAAGGAGTGGCAGCTCCTTGATGGAGGCGATTAAAATGAAAATGGGTGTTGTTGGTGCCTAACAGAACTTAGTCAATGTAGAATGCTCAGCAACCTGGTGACATTCTCTCTCTCCAATCAGAAATTAATTTACTCTTTTTGGATGGTTGTGCAATTTTATTAGTATAGAGAACATCTGATAAGAAACTGCCTTTGCCAATGCACCTTCATCGTAACTGATATCCTTAGGGTGAGTTATCTGAGTCATTGAGAGGTTAAGTGAATTGTACAGGGTCACATAGTCAGTGAATGAAATGATCCTAGATATTTCTGACTCATAGGAAAGCTTGCTATCCAGCCACCAGCTGTTACTGCCTCTTCTTTCACTATCAAAAATCTAAATTAATCCTCCTTTACCAAATGGGAGCCTGATTTAACCCACTTTTAACTAGACTTCCTTTTGGCAACTCCCAATAGGACAGAAGGTCACCTACGATTATTACTGTGCTGTATCTGACATTCCCTTCATGCCTCTTATTCAGGTACTAGAACTGTGTTGTTTTTTATCAGTAGTCACTGAATAGTTACAGGGAACATTTTAAACAAGAAATATATTTAAACAATATGCTTGCTGAAGCAAAAAAAAAATTATCTAGAGTGAATTAATTTGGAGTAAT
>JAQQSV010008921.1:0-13648 GCA_028646515.1 Pseudochirops corinnae | reverse complement strand
CATCAACAGGGGAGTTCATGCCTTCTCAACAATGGGACAGAGTTTGCACCTTCCACACTTAGCACCTAGTACTGTCCATCCACTTAGTACTAAGTGCTAAGTATCCTGCTAAACCAATTACTATTACACTGGCTAAATAAATTATCATGCATGAATGTAATGGAATATCACTATGCCGTAAAAAACAATGAATATTATGAATACAGAGAAGCATGGAAAGGCTTTATAAACAGAGGAGAAAGTAATATACATAATGATTACAACATAGTATGGGAAGATCAATAGAACAATCAAGTTAAAATTGAATGTTACAGAATTATAATGACCAAGCTTGTCCTCTTCTTGGGGGAGGATATGAGAAGATACCTCTCCTCTACCTCTTTGCAAAGGTGGGGGGATTTTGGACATGGGACACTGCATGGATATTAGACTTCTCTTATGTGTTGATTAGCTTTGATGAATATTTTTTATCCTCATTTTTGTTTTCTATTGGGAAGATGGCTTTCTGAGAGTGATCTAGAGTAGAGTGATACAAACATAAAACATATCAATGAAAATTTATTTTTTTTAATTCATTGAAGTCAAAGAATATGAGCAGGCAGTCTAAGTTGAAGAACTCCAAGATGTTAATAACTATATAAAAATCCTCTTATTCATTAATAATTAGATAAATACAAATGAAAGCTATTTCAAAGTTTCATCTCATACCCACGAGATTGGCAAAGATGGCAAAAGAGGAAAAATAAAAAATATTGGAGGGCCTATGGTAAAACAGGCACACTACTGCACTCTCAATGGAGCTGTGAATTGATTGGTCCAGCCGTTCTGAAAAGAAACTTGGAACTGTCCAAAAATTTCCAAAATGTGATACTACCACTGGGCCTATAGTCCAAAGAGATCAAAGGACACATATGGAAAGAAAAAGAGGATATATATTGCCAAAATATTCATAGCAAATCTTTTCACAGTAGCCAAAAAATTGGAAATTAATCAAGTATACTACTGGGGAATGGCTAAGCAACTTGTGTTATGTGAATATGAAGGAATATTACTGTATCATTTAAAAAATGACCAAAAAGACCATTTGAAATGGGAAGACCTCTAAGAAATGATGCAGAAGGAAGAGAGGAAAACAATTTGACAGAAACATGATAGAGGAAAACCAACTTTGAAATGCTTTAGAACTCTGATCAGTTCAATGATAAATCCCAAGTCCATAAGATGTAAGATGAATATGACACTCACTCTTCACCTGTGGTAAAGTTCCCCAGATGCTATGGCCTATAGTTAACATTGTAATAATTTTTATGTATGTGTATATATATTTTTATATGTGACTATATATATACATATATATGCAAACACATATATACACGTGTGTATATACTTTTGTATATATGTAAAAGAGAGAGAGAAGGAGAAAGAAAGAGTGAGAGAGAGAGAGAGCCTAAATAAAGTTCATAGTCACTCACAAGTTTGATCTAACAATCCACACAAGGAAAGACCAAATGGATGAAGGATACCTATCATTCTGACAATTACATACAGTTGCTTGCTTAACAAAGATATCTTCAACTGACACAATGAGCAATGAGTTGAATCCAGAGTTGAACCATATGCCAGAAAGTAGGATGCATGACAATTAGAAACTGTAGAGCACTTTCAATAACTCTATGTTGCCCCTCTCCCTGTTCAAAAAGATTTTAATTTAAAACTTAAAAGAAAGCTTTTTATACTAATCTCCCTCTATCAGTAAGGAAGCATAGAATAGTGACTGGAAAGCTGACCTTATGGTCAGAAGGACTTGAGTTCTAATCCTGCCTATGGCATATACTTTTCAGACAGTGCCCAAGGAGAGGCATCTATAAGATGGGCTGCTGATAAGCAAGTTTCAGTGGTGTTTCCTACACTGATAATATAATAGACATGGACAAAAATATTCTTCCAGTTATGCTATACACCTGTGTATAATGGAATCCAACAACTGGCTTTTTGTTTTGTTTATTTTGACAAGAATTATGTTTTCTGTGGTGTTCCTGATGAGAAATTTCCCATCGCAGGATGACACTGTCGTGCAAATGAGAGTGTGAGTTATCTGTGGCCCTGCAAAAAGAAGTGATTTGGCCAGGATGCCACAATCAGTTAATGTCAGAGTCAGGATCTGATCCAAAGTCCAACTTTGGAGATCCACTTTCCATCCATTATACTTTGCTTCTCCTCCACAACATTCCCAAAAGAATGAAAACTACCATCCAACCAAAGGCCAATATAGACATGGTATGTGGTAGGTGTAAAGAGGTCACAGCAAAAGTGGAACAATAGATATCATCAAATCCATGTATTACCAGAAAATAAAATAGGTCAGTCCCATGGAAGAAAGGATATTATTGGTCACCCGAATTACCCCAAATATGTTAAAAGACCTTGAGGCCACATATGGCCCTCTAGGTCCTCAATGGAGGCCCTCTGAAAGAATCCAGACTTCACAGAACAAATCCTTAAGCCCTCAAGGCCACAGGTTTCCCACCCCTGAAGATGAAACTCACCAGCACACTGGGTGTATCTCCCATAGGAGAAGTTATAGATACGAGCAAGAGTTGTACAAGATGGAGGAGTGAGGGAGGAGTCATTAAGGATCCAGGGCCTACCAGGCACTGTGATAAACTTTTTACAAATATTATTTCATTTGACAGATGAGAAGTCAAGGATGTAATCTGTGACCACATGGATGAAATCACAGATCAGTTCATCAATAAATATTTATGACATGCTTAGTATGTGCCAGGGCAGGTGCTAAGTGCTGGGGACATCTTGGCTTAGGGGGTTCTTGTTCGATAGCACAGCAGTCATGGCAGAAGAGAAAATGGAATCTAGTGAGTCAGTGCTGGCTGAATGTCCCTGGAGTGGAAATTGGACTTTGAATGAGGAAGATCTGGATTCAATTCCACTTCAAACACTTACCAGGTTTGTGACCCTGGACAAGTCATTTAAAATCTCTTTGTCTCACTTCTATCATCTGTAAAATGAGAGGGTTAGACTTGCTGACCTATAGAATGTCTTCCTGCTCTAAATCTACGATATCATCCCTTGAGTCTTTCATTTCTGGTTGTCAGAGCTACACCAGGATAAAACATGTTCCAGCATATCAATCTGTTCTTATGAGAAAATAGTTTTATTGCTATAAATGATGGTTAAGTTCTTTAATATTATTTCTATTACACTTAAAGTACGATACAAGTTAATTAGACTTCTGTGGCATGACAGTGAAACCAAGACCTGATAGATAATATTCTGTCTATGGAAAAATAAGTTCCAAATAAGTCATTAAGTTAGAGAATGTCTGTATTAGGATAATGAGGATCTCTAAAAGAGACCTTCCTTCCACAGCAACTGGAATACTTATGTGCAAATGGAACCTGGTTACATTAACATTCTCCCTATGAAGGAACCAGACAATATAAGGAAAATGTAGCTGTAATGATAATAGGAATTTGAAGATCTTCCCTACCCCTTAATAGGCCTAAGGGAATTTGAAGATCTTCTCTGCTTTGAAGATCTTCCCTGCCCCCTAATAGGATGAGTGCAATCACATGGAGCCTGTGGTGGGAGAAACTTGCCGAAGGGTGGAGCAGAACCCACATAAAGCTGGGAGTCAGAGCACTTAGAGCTGGAGGGAGGAAAGGATGCATCCAAGGAGACAGCTAGGCTTGTGAGTGTTTGTTTGTGGGAAGGCTAAAGGATGATGTGGCTCTCTACTGTGCTATGGTGTATTACCTTCTTTGTTGCTGTGATAGATTCAGTTTTCAGGTGCTGGGATTTGATTTTCTGGTGTCTGAGTAAATGTTTTGCTTCTGTATTCTATATTGAGAGTCTGTTATATTTTGTGATTGAGAACTATGCTCACAAATTCATAGTTGCCATCAGCACTGTGAATATTGTGTTGGTGCTACAATGGCCAAATGGAAGTATGGTAGACAGGTTACCTTCAGATATGTGGATAAAGAAATCAATATTATCATGAATCCAAAGACAATAAAAAATATTGTGTCATGAGTGAATCAGTCTGTCAACTAGCATTTATTAAGCAATTACTAAAGGCTAGATACTGTGCTAAGTTCTTGGGTTACAAAGAAAAGTTAAACAAGATATACGCAGGATAAGCTGAGAGGTAATCTTAGGGGAAACAGTAAGATTAGGAAGGAGTGAGAAAAGCTTGTAGAAGGTAGTACTTTAACTGAGGCTTGTTCATCTTGAGCATCCCTTGGTTCTCCCACCTTGTAGTACCCAAGATGAGAATGAACAAAGAGAGCACCATGAATATAATTGCACCTTGTGTGCTAACATCTATTCTGGACGCTCAGAATAGAACTCCTCATCTTTCCTCCACCCCACCTTTCTTCTGAAGCTCTTTATTTTGTTATAGACACTACCAGTCTCCCAGTCACCCAGATTTGCAATCTCTGTGTCATTCCTAACTTCTTCCTATGTTATCCCACATAGCTAACCAATTGCTAAATATTGTCATTCCTACTTACACAACACTTCTCACATTTGTCCCCTTCTCTCTCCTTGCAAAGCTGCTACCCCAGTTCAGACCTCATTTCCTCTTTGCTGGACAATTGCAGTAACCTCCTATATGCTCTGTGCTTCAAGTATCTCATTGCTCCCATCCATCCTCCACTCATTTGCCAAAGCCATTATTCTAAGGAACAGATTTAATCATGCCACTCCTCTGCTCAGTCAATTCCAATTACTTCTTATGATCTCTGCAATCAAATGTAAATTACTCTTTAGCATTTAAAGTTGTTCAAAAACCAAGCTCTAAACAGAAAAATGTGCCTCTCAGATCTATGAATAACGGAAGAGTTTAGGACCAAACAAGAGACGAGAGGATCACGGAAAGTAAAATGGATAATGTCGAATACATGAAATCAAAAAGATTTTTCACAAACTAATGAAGTCAAAATTAGAAGGAAAAACAGGAAACATCAAGTTTCTTTGATTAAAAAGCCTCATTTCTCAAATATATAGAGAACTGAATAAGTTTATTAAAAAAATGAGCCATTTTCCAGTTGAGAAGTGGTCAAAGGATATGAACAGGAAGTTTTTAGAAGAAGATATCAATAGTTTCACAAAAATGCTCTAATTCACTACTGATTAAAGAAATGCAAATTATAACAATTCTGAGATACCACTTCACATCTATCAGATTGACTAACATGATGAAAAACAAAGAAAAATGACAAATGCTGGAGGGGATGTAGAAAAAATTGGAACACTAATGCACTGTTAGTGGAGTTGTGAACTAGTCCAAACATTCTGGAGAACAATTTGAAACTATATTTGAAGGGCTATAAAACTGTCCATATCGTTTAACTCAGCAATACCACTACTAGGTATGTATCCCAAAGAAATCCAAGAAAAAGAAAAAGAACTTATTTGTGCCAAAAAAAAAAAAAATCATAGCAGTTCTTTTTGTGATGATAAAGAATTGGAAACTGAAGGACTGCCCATTAATTAAAGAATGGCTATACATATTGTGGTTTATGACTGTGGTGGAATAGCATTGTGCAATAAGAAATAATGAGGGGAATGGGTTCAGAAAAACCTGGGAAGACTTATATAAATTGATGTAATGTGAAGTGAGTAGAACCAGGAGAACATTGTACACAGCAACAACAATATTATAAGGATGATCAGCTGTGAAAGACTTAGCTAACCTGATAGAGACAACAATCCAAGACAATTCCAAAGGACTCAAAATGAAGAATACTATCCACCTCCAGAGAGAGAATTGCTGTATTCTGAGCACAGAATAAAGCATATATTTTTACTTTATTTTTCTTGCTTTGTCTCTGCGTTTTCTTTTGCAACATGGCTAATATGGAAATACATTTTGCACAATTTCACATGTATAATCAATATCATGTTGCTTTCCTTTTCAAAGGGAGGGGTTAGGAAGGAGGGAATTTGGAACTTGAATTTTTTAAAATGAATGTTAAAAGTTTGCGTGTAATTGATAAATACTTAATAAAATTAAATAAAAAATATTTTTAAAAATCAACTTCACCCTATTTTCCAGCCCTTTTATATAATACTATATAATTTATATAATACTATATAGATACTATGGTCTAACCAAACTTTTACTGTTCCTCATAAGTGATATCACACCTTCCATCTCTGTGCCTTTGCTTATGTGGTCCACCATGCTTGGAATGTCCTCTTGCCTCAGCTCTACTTCTTACAATCCCTCTGTCCCGTCAGATAACACCTTCTACAAGATGCTTTTCCTGATACTTCCTCCACCACAGTGGCTTCTCTGCAAAAGCATCTTGTATATATCTTGTTTATATCTTATAGGCATGTTTTCAGCATGTTCCTGGAGGTATACCAAAAAAGTGGCTTTACATTTCAATTTAATTGCATGATATGCTCTTTTAACTTTAAAGCATGGAATGAATGAATGAATTGGCATTTATTAAGTAATGTTCTGTGTGCCAAGCATTGTGCTAAGTTCTGGGGATACAAATATAAAAATAAAGATAGTCCCTGCCCTTACATTCCAATAAAAGAAAATAACATACAGGAGAGTGGTTGCCAAAAAGGGACGTGATTAAAGTTAGTTAAGTTTTAATTTCTTTCACCTCATGAATAAAAATATTATTTGTGATTGAGAATTCAACAAATGGTCACCTGAAAGAAAGAGCAGGGAGAAGGAAGGAAAAGGGAAGGGAAGGAAAAGGAAAGAGAAAAAAAAAGGAAGAGAAAGAGAAGGGAAGGGGAGGGGAGAGAATGGAAGTGCAGGGAAGGAGAGGGATAGGGAAGGATAGAGGAGGGAAGGGAAGGGAAGGGAATGGAAGGGATAGGGAGGGATAGAGGAGGGGAGGGAAGGGAAGGGGAGGGGAGGGAAGGGAAGGGGAGAGAAGGGAAGGGGAGGGGAGGGAAGGGAAGGGAAGGGAAGGGGAGAGGAGGGAAGGGAAGGGAAGGGAAGGGAAGGGAAGGGAAGGGAAGGGAAGGGAAGGGAAGGGAAGGGAAGGGAAGGGAAGGGAAGGGAAGGGAAAGGGAAAAGGAAGGTGAGGGAATTCCTTGAATGCATATCTTAATGAAATGTGTCAACCATTGTCACAGAAGATGTCTTATGGAGGCTCTAGAGAGAAGAGGAATTCCCTATTTTTTTCCTTTTGGGGGATAATATTGTTCTGTTACATCAACCCCTGAAAGACTTATATTCAATAAGATTTATGATCAATTCAATTCACAAGTATTTAATAAGGATCTACCATGTGCTGGGCACTCAGTTTCCTAGGTTCTAGGGATGGGGAGATGGGAGGTGGTGGACTGGATCTAAAATTCATTGTAATAAGAAATTCCCAGTGATTAAACCTCCTCTACCAATGGAAATCTTATACTCTTAGGGAATTGCATGGGGACACTGAGAGGTCAAGTGTCTTGTCCTGGGTCACATAATCAATATGGGTCAGAGGCAAGACTTGAATCTGATGCTTCCTGACTCTGATGCCCTCTCTTTATCCACTGCCAAACTGTTTTTCCTAAAGAGGATGAAGTAGGATAGAAGCACATAAAATGTGATGGGAGAGTTTTACCTATATTTTTGGTATGGATTTCTGGGAACATGAGAAAGCACAAAACACTTAGCTGCTAGACTTTTCAAAATCTATGCAATCTACTTGGACTTGCCTAGTAGGGCTCAATTTTTCTTGACCAACAGACTCCATCACCTTGTTTTTAACCTTTAATGCATTTCTTCAGCCTTGTTTCATTTTCCATTTCAGTGAGTCACCCAGACAAAGAATGGAGAATGTAATTCATTACTCTCCCCATCTTTGTAGATCATTTGATACTGTACATAGTCCTTTAGAATGTTTCTTCTGTATTTACATCTTGGCAAGAACACACTACATTGTTTGCCATTCTTCTATTCTCGTTGCCAACTTCTCTTCTGGAAAAATCAAAGAAAATCAGAGGCAGGATACATCAAGCCACAGTCATTTGGCTGCCTGATGCCTACTGGCTTCTCCCTCCTCCCCCACAGGTTTCCAGTTCTCTATCTCTTGTTTCCAGGGCTCACTAGCCTGATGGATGCTGTCCCAGGGGCACATAGCTCCATTTTCAAGCTGCTTGAAAACTCTAATCCCCTTCTTCTTTCACACCCCAGAAATTACACATTACAGAAAACTTGAACTTGCAGGTGAGATTGATTGGCTTAATGTCTGACGGGTTTTCTCTATGTGTTGACATGGGAGGCAGAGAAAAATTAGGTGCTTTCTACTGTGCTCTCTAAGAATGCAAAGAAAGGAAACTCTTAATCAAAACCAGCCTGGAATTCCAGTGTTTTGAACATCTCCTACACAATACAAATTGTCAGAGCTAACTGCCTCTAATAACAACAGGGAATTGTTAAACTCACAAAAGATAAATTAAGTTACCCTTTTGCCGCCCAGTGCAGCATTTAGGATAGAGTTTTCCCTGCCAGGACCAAGCCTATAATTATGGGTATGAAAACATCCCTTTGGTGAGTAAGGATGTGCATGGAGTGTTATTTACCAATATGCAATAGTAACTGGATGGAAATTCAAGCTGCTTGCAGTCTTGGAGTTTGCAGAGGAATGTGTCTTGTTGACGTTTTCAGTTGAATGTTTCCAATATATTGAAGGAGGTTCTATAGTAAAATGTTGACACTGTGTGCATTTGCTTTATTTCGGTCATAGAAGAAGCAACTATAGATGTGGATCTAGAGTTAGAGTGAAGCATCACAGGAATAGACTGCCAGTCAATCGGGACTCCTGAGTGGTCTATTTGGTCCAGCTGTTTAAGACTTCTTGAGACTGATTGGCAACATGGTTCAGAGATCCAATCCATTGCTTTGCAGTCTAAAAATGTTCAAATCAGTTCACTATATGTTCAAGTCTGAAGGATATGTCTACACAAACTGGATTCAGCATGAATGGCGTTAATTCAGTCAATATGGATTACAATACCCAGTTCAGGGCCCTGCCCATTGGTGACACTTAATAAATGTTTGTTGAATGGTTGGATGGATGAGTGATTGAATGGAAAGTAGTTAAATGAAAATTCGGACCCTTAAATACATTTGGTTTTTGCTTCAATCACCCAATTTGACAGTATAAGAGAACTGAGTGATCAGATTAGTTAGGTCAAGGTTTACATGGCTATGAGTTTAACATCTCAATAAAATCTATACTCTTATTAGACAAAAAGTGGATATATGAGGAAATAACTCTTTAATAGCCATTAGCACTTTGGATTTGAAAAATCTGTGGAAGATTTGAAGTTTTCTTTTGTTCCCAGGCAAGGATGTGGCATACCTGGTAGAGGAAGGGGGCTTACTCATCAGAGCTTCTAGAATTGTACCCAAGGGGAAAGAAGATTAATTGCAAAGGGATATAGGTTTCTTCAGATGTTTCCATGCTGATATGGGATGGCTGTGCCTCCCTAAGGGGTACTGTAGTCCCAAAGGTCTGTTTCCCAAAATGATTAGGAAAAAAGGAAAAGAAACTGTATGTTCTAAAATATTTGTAGCAGCTCTCTGTGGGGGCAAAGAACTGTAAAATGTGGGGATGTTACCACTTGGAGAACGGCTGAACAAGTTGTAGAGTATGATTATAATGGAACACTACTTGCTACACAAAAGGATGCTCTAGATGATCTTAGAAAATCATGGATAGACTTACATGAAATAATGGAGAGTGAAATGAGCAGAAACAAGAGAGCTTTACATATAATAAAAGCAATATTGTTTTAAAAACAACTTTGAGTAAATAAGTAATTTTGACTATGATAAATACCCAAATTAACTACAAAGGACAATATGAAGGAAGATGCTATTGGCATTAAGAGAAAGAACTGATAAATAGAAGTATATATAGAATAATTTTGCATATATACACATATTTGTGTCTCATGGTAGCCATCTCTAGGGCATGGGGGAGGTATGAGAAAAGGAGAAAAAAATAAAGGAATGTATATAACTTTTTTTTTTTTTTGCTTTTTGGAGGGGGGAAGGCAGGACAATTGGGGCTAAGTGACTTGCCCAAGGTCACACAGCTAATAAGTATTAAGTGTCTAAGACCAGATTTGAACTCAGGTCCTCCTGATTTCAGGGCCAGTGCTTTATTCACTATACCACCTAGCCACCCCTAAACAATCCTAGGTTCTTTTTTTTTGCTTCAATTTTTTAATATATCTGAAAGGAATAGCAAGTTATACATAAGAAACTTGCAATTTCATGCGCAATTTTTTTATTAAATTGTTGTGAAATTCTTGTTTTATTCTATAAATTAAAAATGAAATAAATTTTAAAAAATAAAGGGATATTGTGGCTTTATCAGACCTCAAAAGAATGTCTATGTGTCTGGAAATTAAAATTTAGATGACTTATTAGCCAATTTTTGTAAATCAAGAGATGTTACACAGCATGATAGAGTTCTAGAGTTGGAATCAAGAGTGACATGGGATTGAATCTGATTCTTTTGCTCATTGCACATGGTCAGGTTGCTTAAGTTGCCTAAACTTCAAGTCTCTCATCTTTAAAATGGGGTTGTAGAACCTATACCTCATAAGATCACCAGGGGATCAAAAGAGATAGCATATATGAAGTGTGTATGAACCTTAAAACATTGTGTTAAAGTGTTTTCATCTCTCTACTAGTTTTCACTGGTAATACACATCTGAGATGGTAGCAGGTTGATGTTATAAGGACCTAAAACATTAATGACACCTAAGGAAATCTCTCAGTAAGAAAAGAATACTTAAGAGACTCTGCAGTCTGCCATCCAAACATGAACCCAACAGCATTGCACAATTATTTCCAACTCTTTATTAATGGCTCACCTTCCACTAGTAATCCTAGCCTAATTCTACCTTCGGGTACAAAAGTGACAAAAGAAGAAAGTGATTTAAACTTTTCTTAAGCAAGAATTTCTAGGTGATCTAAACATGGAAACAGAATCCATTTTCAGTCTCTAGAATTTTCAGTGATCTGGGTTCTACTTCACTATCATACCAATTGAATCCTTACAGCTAGGAACTGTGACATTATTTAATATCTGTTCCCCAGTGCCTGATATAATGCAATTCATAGACTGGGTTCATAACAGATGTTTGTCAAATTGCATGATTTCTTATATTGACTATATCTTGGGTTGTTTTGTATCCTTAGTTAATATATGGGTGGATTTTTTTTTCATCCCTTCAGTTATTCAGTCTCTCAGGTTTCTATTTCTAATCTCAAATCCTGCCAGATGGCATCCCACCCTCCTGCAATGTTTGTCCATCAAAAATTTGAAGCTTACATTTTTGTTAAAAAAAAAGTTTCTGGAAATGGAAAATTTAGTTGATGACTTTGCTGTGGAATTTTTGTGCAGCAAGGGAAAAGGAAGGAAATGCTTGTTTATATGTTTTTAATGCAGCACTATTGCCAAAATGAAATAAATATCCATGCACAAAATGACAACTAAATGGGTCCATGCCAACAAGCCTGAATGAAACTGTTTATGCAATAGACAATCTGCAGAGAATCAGTTCTACATCAGCATGTCTACCACAGGTAATTCATCAAAATGCTAATAGATGAGACACAGGCGATGGGTTGTATGGTTAACAGGAGCTAATTTTAAATTAGCTACTCTGTACAATACAAGAGTTAAGTATATATAGACTATAATAAGAAATAAAACATATGAAATTATTCAGACCATAAAATTCTGTATAAGTATAAAATCTTATTATTAAAATTGATACCTATACTTAACAAGCAGCTCCAGTAATACAGGGAGTGGGAGTGGTGAGTAAGAGTAAATATGCTCTTTTTTTTAGAATGAGACCACACTAAAAATTCTAGTCCTTTCCCAATTCATTATGAGTATCTTTGTCAGTTCTCTTTTTAAACAAACGTTAGACAAGTTATAAATTGTTCCATGGATCGGACCATAACAGTGATGATTTTCAGCACTGCCTAACACTGATACACCCTAAATTATATTTTGATCTAGTGATTTGAATTGGTTTAAGTGATTTTCTATTTAATTTAGCAGGGAGTTGAAGCCCAAGATGAATGCAGAGATGGCAAGTAAGAGCCTAGGTACACTCAGTGAGTTCAATTCACAAAGTCCAGATGAATTACATGACAGAGTACTGAAATAACTGGAAAATGGGATTGGTACACTGCTGTCAATATCTTAGAAGGGTTAAAGAGAATAGGAAAAGGGCCAAAGAACTGGAAATGACTATGTCCCAATTTTTAAAAATAAAAGAGCGTCATCTTGACATTATGAGTAAATTATTTTATTCCCAAGTTAATTCCAGAAGATAGTGTTAAAGGGGTGGTGTGTGAAGAAAGAGAAGTAGTGATCTCTAAGAAACAGCTTGAGTTCTTGATAGGTGAGACCAGATGAACACTATTAAATTTTTGATAGGGCTATAAGACTGGTCGATCAAGCAAATGGCATAAATTCAATAACTCCTGAATTTCACCAAGTTGTATTATAATCTCTCATGATATCCTTGTGGATAAAATGTAGGAATGTAAGCACTGATTGAATGACCAGCTCTAAGGAGTTGTTAATTGGCCTATGTCAACCTGGGAGGAGTTCTCTCATCGGGTGTTCTGAATTCTGTTCTATTCTGGTTAATATTATTTTTATCAACATTTTAGATGAAAACATAGATACCATGCTTATCAAGTTTGTAAGTGAAACAAAGCTGAAGGAGATGGCTAATATGACAAAGTTTTAATCCTAAAAGATCACAACAGGTGAAAACAAAGAGCAGACTCTAATAAGATAAAAAGTATTTAAAAGCATTATTATAGAAAATCTAATAAGATTTATACACAAAATCTAAAAGTTAGGAAAAAATATACCCATATAGTATGGATAAGGTGATATTAGACTACAATTTATACAGTTTGAGAAGAGTCTGGGGATTTTAGTGGACTCCAAGAACAATGTCCATCAAGGCATGACAGCCAGAAAAATCTGACATAACTTTTAAGATCCAGAACAAGGGAAGTTAACAGCCATGTTATCCTCTACTCTGGTCAGAATACACCTGGAGGACTGTGTTCAGAATTTGGAACAAAATTTCAGCCAGGAAACTGAAAATACATGGTGTTTCCAAAAAAAATGAGACCATGATCATGGAGGGTTTTGAGATATAGGCTTCATGAAAAGACTACATGTCCACTCATTGGATATTCCTTAGAGCAGATTCTTCTTGGAGGATGGGCTACATTAACAGTCTTTGAAACCCCTTTTAGATCAGAGATGCTTTGATTCTTGATTCTCTAACAATCAAGGGTAGATGTTGTAGATAGGAAGATTTTAGCTTAATATAAGAAAATCCTTCCTGACAATAAAGTTATTCAAAAAGGGAATGGACTGCCCCAGGCTACAACTCACTGGATATCTTTTTTTTTTAAATTTTAAATTAAATTTTTTATTTTAGTTTAGTTTACATCATTCATTTCCACGAAATTTTGAGTTACAAATTTTCTCCCCATCTTTCCCCTACCCACCACCCCGAAACAGCCATCCCACTGTATCTCCCCTCCCCCAATCTATTCTCTCCTATGTCTTCACCCCTCACCCCTCTGACTTTTCGGTAG